>JAJOOO010002349.1:0-25702 GCA_029582685.1 Solanum piurae
ATGGTGTTGTTCTATCTTATTATGAAGATTATGAATAATGCATGCTTTAATTGTATTATGTTAATGATTGACTTTTCTTGATATGAACTAATGTTTGTGAATGTCACCTTACTATGTATATGACCTATGGATAAGACTAATGTATGATAAGCATGAGCATGGTGATCCAAAGGTAATACTTAGTGTAGGTAGGACTATGGACCCTACCTATGCATTGCACAAGTAGAACCTAAGGTTACTTATGTGATTACTCTATTATGATGCAATGACCTTGATATTGACTATGCATGAGTATTATGTCTTGTTATGAGTGATATATGCATTATGACTATGTTTGGAGACTATGATTTGTTGATGTGTTACCTTTGTGTTTTGATGAACTATATGTGAGTTGTTTATGATTTATGATTCTTCAACTCTTTCAAGAAGATGTTCAAAAGTGCATAAAGCATGGTTTCAACTAAAAGTTCCTTTTAAGCATGTTTTAATGGTTTTATGCATGGCTTCCATACTTAGTACGTGTGTTGTACTAACCCATATTTCTTCTACATTTTTATAAAGTGTAGGGTTTGGTGATGTGATGTCTTATGCTTGGAAGTTAGGTTCCTAAGGAGCTTGGGAATGAAGACTTGGGGAGTCCTCATTATTTCTAGGATGAACCTACCTCGTACACTTATGTAATTATGTCTTTATGTTTTATGTCTTTAGACTGGTGTAAGGGCCGTGTCCCTAGTAATTATTATGTAAGGGCCGTGTCCCTAAGTTGTTGTGAAAGAGTTGTTATTCTAAATGTTATAGATGGTTTGAGACATAGTGTCATAGCCTCTCTCTTATTTTATGAAGACTTCGATTGTAAAGAAAAGTTTTAAATTTTCCGCTATTTTCATATGCTTTAATGTTCATGATATGCTAAGGGCTTGTATAAGACCTCTGAGAGGTCGAGTACGCCGTGTTACGACTAGAGGGTGCTCTCGGGTCGTTACAGAACTAATCTTAGAATGGAAGGGTAGTAGCTTAGCGCCTATGGGTCGATTCATTTCTTACCTTAAGGCCATAAAGATGATCTCTAAGGGTTATCTCTATCATCTAGTTCGGGTTAAGAATTCAAGTTCCAAAACCCCAACTCTTGAGTCAGTTACAGTAGTCAACGAGTTTCCAGAAGATATCCTTCCAGATACCCAGCCTATCTCTATTCCTCCTTACAGAATGGCTCCAACAGAGCTTAAGGAATTGAAAGAGCAGTTGAAAGACCTTCTAGATAAGGGCTTCATCAGACTTAGTATTTCGCCATGGGGTGCACCAGTGTTGTTCGTAAAGAAGAAAGATGGTTCTCTCAGAATGTGCATTGACTATAGGCAGTTGAACAAGGTCACAATCAAGAATAAGTATCCCATCCCCAGGATTGATGACTTGTTTGACCAACTTCAGGGTGATAGTTATATATAAAAACACGTTGAAACCCTAAGAACAATATAGAGAAGTAGCCCAGCAAGAAAACACATGCATAACTCTTCATGATGCTCATGTTTGATTTCTTGCAATCACATATTGCTATTTTTTTAAGACTTCCTTTTTTTCTTAAATCGGCCTAAACATCTAAATCAAGATGAGTCAAAAATGTAAATTTAGCCTTAAAAGTTATGTTTAAATAAAATTTATTATAATTATTAATTTTATTTTAAAAGTTTTTATATTTTAGTTAGATATTGCATAATTTGATTTTAATTTTTATTTTGTACAACAAATCATTGAAAGAAAACGTATTTACACAAATTATCAAAATTATTCTAAAAGTGTTGAAAAATAAATTAAGTTTTCACTATATTGAACATGCCAATTAGAATATCATTTTTTATTTATATAATAATTCGTATTACTTTTAATTATAAACACATGTTAAAATCACCAATATTATAATGATTGTTACCTTTCGAAGACGACATTCAAAATTAAACAATATTTTTTAAACTTTAACATCTTGAAGGTGAGCCAAGTAGGCCAAACAACCATTCCCCACTAGACTTGTAGCTCTAATAAAATATATAATTTTTGTTGGCTTAGGCCTGTACACACCTTCCCACTCTAATTTTTCTCTACTCGAGATTTCTAGAGTTATAGTTCCTCGAGTTTTTGAAGCTAAGTCTTAAGTTCTCCCAACTCTATCAGAGTCATGAGATATGAGGAATAGAGATTGGAAGAGTGATTGACTCCAACTCAATGAAAAAATCTATATCTCTATTTGATAGTGTACCAGGTAAATCAGTAGAAAATACCTCCTGAAATTATGAAAATATAGGGATTGATGCGAAAGAAGGGACTCCGCATTAACATCCCGAAGATGAGCCAAGTAGACCAAACAATCCTTCCCCATTAACCTTCTAGCCAGAATAAAAGATATTTTTTGTTGGCATAGACATGTACACACCTTTCCACTCTAGCTTATCCTTATCCGGAATTTCTGGAATTATAATCTTAGCAATACAATTTAGCACAACAAAATATAGTGACAACCAAGTCATACCTAAGATCACGTCGAAGTCTAACATATCAAATGTTATCATATCTACCCAAGTTTGATAACCCACAAACATCACAAAACAAGAACGGTACACATGAATTACTATCATAAACTCTCCAATCGGGGTAGAAACATGAATAGGGGCATCAATAGTATCACACATTGAGTCAAGTCCCGAAGAAAACTTAACAGATACGTAAGAATATGTAAAATACGGGTCAAATAGCACATAATACATTCGGTCATAGACAAGAATATTACCTATTATTACGGCGTCAAATACCTCAGCGTAATTTCAAAAAGGCATAACATGGAGGTCTATTATCATTCCGAAAAACTCATCTACTTGATTGCACCGCTGCCCGCCTTGCTGAAGTCATATGCACATATAAGACCTAAAAGTATTGTTTAGTCCCTTTACATAAAGATGAATACTCTTCTCCTTGGTGCTCACAAGCTGAGTAACGTAGCGGGACAAGGTATGAAACTTGTGCGCACAAACTAAGTAACGTAGTGGGACAAGGTATGAAACTTAGTCTCTTATGTTGCTACAAACATGTTACCCTGCTCAAGAGCCATGTATTCATCTTTCTTACGATCTCGCAGAGTGTGGGGTACATATTTCTCCAAAATGAGAGCATGAAACTGAGTCCAGGTCAATAGAGGTAGAATAGATAAACGACATTCCACATAGGTCTTCCACCACTGCTTAGCCTCTCCCTGTAATGGGAATGTGATAACCTTAACCCCATGTTGTTGCACAATGCCTAGCTTATGAAACCTCTCATAGAAATTCAAAATGAACTTAAATGCATCCTCACTCTCTGTACCTTGGAACAATTGAGGCTTCAATTTCTAAAACTTAGTCTGCATTTCAAGTTATGTTTCAACCATCGCAAGACCTAGCAACGGATGGAATAACACATCAGCGTTCGAAGCTTCATCCATCTTAGGAACAATAGTAGCAATAAGATAAATACTCGGGGCCTTAGTAGATGGGAGTGGCTCTAGTACCTTCAAACCCACTCAGAAAACCTAACATTTGTTGAAACCATCCAAAATCCATAGGGGGGAAACCAACAAACCCAGCCTACGATCTTACCTTTGTCTCAACTTCCTCTTCAAACTCTATCTCAATTGTTTATTCGACATGATCCAGGAGTGGAGGAGGGGACGCCTGCCTTGGCCCATTTGCTGCCTTTCTACACCTGGTGGGTGTTGTTCTCCATCTTCCCCTATCTCTACCTCTTCCTCTATCGCATCATCCAACCAACTACCAACCAATTTGTAACCAAGCAAAAAATTAAAACATCTAAGCTAACAGTTTAAAATAATAAAATAATAATTTTCCATAAGCAAAATCCATTATCATAAAATAACTTTGCAAAAATAATCTCCCTAAAAACTGAAAGTCGTGTACCAAAACTCTACGTATATAGGGGGATGCAACCCTAAATAAGGAAAAACATAAGTCTAAAGATATTAAGTCCAAACAAATGAACTAAGAATATATGAGGAATTTGGGGCAACCTAGAAGAAGTAGATCACCCTTTGATTCAGATATCGTGTGTCTCACAATTGAGGTCTCGTAATAGCCGTCTGAATATGTCATGTACTCAACAAAGAAAGAGCAAGTGCAGTATCACTACACAACCACAATGTATTGGTATGATCATCGGTTAGTTCCACATATATGAATGTAAACACATAACTAAATCATAGTAATTACAATACAATACATACATTAGTCCAATCAACAATTCAACCAAACTCTCAGTTACCTTCCTTAATAGATACATTTAATGAAACATGTCTCACATGATCACAAACATGTCCGGTTCACTCAAGGAATCAACATACAAGAGAATAACCAACTCACACCAGGTGTAGTGCCCGATCCAACCATTACTAACTTGTACCGACATAGTACATGAGACAACTAATATGATATTCCACACCATGTGTGGTACTTGAGCCAATCAATAGTAACTTGTACCTACGTAATAACCGAGCCAACCAACAATCACACACAAACACACACTTGTAAGCCATAAGCAATTTAAATAAGTTCATTGCACAAAATTGACAACATGATACCATTTTATATTCATCTCTTTATGTTTCCCCAACATGCATTATACAAGTATTACTATAGAATCAGTTATCATGAACACATTACATAACTTGGAAAATAAGCAGCAATCCTCTAACTCGAATTAAGCCTTGAAAGCTCTAAAGAACTTGAGTTTTCCCCTTATTATGAATTCCGTCTTGTTCTTGATCTAAAAAAATGAGCATTCAATAAACAATGAACTAAAAATACTCAAATTATACTCAAATTTTAAACTCCAAGCCATTCCCATGATCACCACGCTCAAATCAGGGCTTTTTCACCATTAATTCAAGTCAAAACTCTCCCCTAAGATAACCACCATTGATTTTAAGGTCCAAAAATCAAATTACTACATTAGGAAAAGTAATTAACATACCTTTATCGAAAAATTTAATGAAAAACTAAAGAAGACGACTTAGATGCCCCTTTCTCTTCCCAAAAATGAGTTGGTAGAATCATGACCGCTTTTTAGACTTTTCAAATTCGCGACTTACCCCGCTATAGCAGACCCCAACCGTTATAGAAACTTGCATAGAGACAGAAACTCGTAAATCTTCTCAAAAGTCCCCATTTTGCAATACACCTCCAAACCTTGACGTTCTAAACTAACTCTTTCACGCGAAGTTTGATATTGAGATTTCTACTTTCTTGAATTCACTTCTGAATAGCCTTACGAACTCCTTAATGTCTTTGCTAATAGAAAAATCAATCCAAGCTTAGATATTTTACCCAATACTTTCTTGAATTTCCCTAGACTTTACCTTGCTTAGATTTTGTTTAAAATTGTCATAGCCAAGTTTGATATTGGGAGTTCTACTTTCTTGAATTCACTTCTGAATAGCCTTACGAACTCCTTAATGTCTTTGCTAATAGAAAATCAATCCAAGCTTAGATATTTTACCCAATACTTTCTTGAATTTCCCTAGACTTCACCTTGCTCAGATTTCGTTTAAAATTGGCATAGCCAAAATTTTTTTAGTTACAACTCAAAAAGTTTTCTTACACAATTCTTTAACTGTTGACCTACCTATAAGGACCGGAAGGGGTCGTTACAATCTCAAGAGAAGTTTTCTTTTGTTTTTAGCACATCATTGTTTGAAATTCCTTTCAAGAAGTTGAAAGTTTATCTACTATGCCACAAATAATAAGTTTATCTCAAATTTTAATCTCTTCGGTCCTGAACTTTCCAACAATCATTGTAAAGTCTTGAGCTTGATCTACCTTTGTCCAACATTTGAAAATAAAAATATTTGCTAGTAGCATATTTTTTTCGCTCCAACCTCTTCGATATCATACTTACTCAACAATCATATTCAAGTTTTCTTTGCACTAGAGTAATTTCTATCACAATAATCATAAAAATAATCAGATAGAAAATTAAAAATATAATATCGATACTTAAAGGAATTATCATCATATTTTTTCACCTCTATTGAAGAGAAATAAGTTCATCATCATTTATGGAGGTGTTTTCTACCTTATTAGGATTCTTCTCAACTAGCACATAAGAAACATTGAAAAGACTTAAGTTGAAAAGTGTTTTACTCGTTCATCTCTTGAAATAAGTACTATTGAATCAAAATGGCTTGCTGAGAACTCCTATCTTAACATTCCCGAATTTTTCAATGGTTTCCAGGAATCTCCTTAAAATTGTTGATGAAACTACAAATTACAATTGAAAAAATGAAGAAAATGAATCTTCGGGTTGAAGCGCGGATATTTCGTTTTCTTTAAGGAGATTAAGTCCACTTAATAAATATTTTCACCGATTCAACAATTTATCCTCTTGACTTGTTCTCTCCAGGATACAATGATATAATAACAATGTATAATTCAACAAACTTTAATGAAAGATTGGGAAGCCCAAGTACTTCTCAAAGTATTACATACTTCAATATTTAGAGAGGACGACTTCAGTTCTGCTATGATTAATTTTCTGCCAAAAGTTAGCATTGAACTTGTTCAAGGTGTTAATAATGTTAATGCAATTCCTAGGATTAGCTCTAAAGAATAAGGGGAGATCATCGGCAAAGAAAAGGTGGGAGATCCTTGGGCCATTGATGGTAACATTATTGATTAGTGTTCAATTCTTAGTTCAAACCTCAAGGTCAATATTTTTGGAAAGCCTCTCAATACACATAATGAAGAGATATGGAGACATGGGGTCGCCCTGTCTAATGTCGAAGATTGTAAAGTCAATTTTTTCCATGTTATTTCAGTAGTTATATCATGTTACCATTCTTGATTAACATTCTTTGTTGACCAAATCAACTTAACATGTTCAATGATATATGGAACAAAATAATGTTTTTGAACTAAGGTCCCAAACTCTTGAAGTAGCTTTACACATACTATACTATGAACTTTTGACTTTATTAAGTCAATTTTGAATTGATCTGTTAAAATTTTACTTAAAATGGAAGAAATATGTGTTGGGAAAATCATTTATAAAGAAGTGAAATACACATATGATTGTACATATTTATTCCTCATGGGCCTTCTACCTCCACGCAGCATTTCGCCCATTGCGGAAAATATCCCACTACTGCCTCCCGCATGAATCAAAATAACTAAAAAAAAATTACATGTATCAAATTGAACTTTGACTATTTAGTTTTATCGGTTGAGATGATATCCAATGACTATGACCTCAACAAACAAACCCACATACAATGATTCACATTGATCATTCATATAAATTTGTAAGTTATTATTTCATTTGTATAATTGTATTACTCAAAATCATTGTTCGACTAATATAAATATTATTTTACATAAATAGGTACTACACGACTCAACGCGCACGTGTTGACAATTGATATATAAAAGAAGTAAATGCTAAATTTTGATTCTTTCTTGTGTAAGCTTGATTTATTTGATTTTCTGATGGAAGATTTTATCTTGTAGTCTATTAAAAATATTACTTTATATGACATTTTTCATCGAAGATATTTATCAGTCATATAACTAGAAAATTACATGTGAACATAGGAAATCCATTCCTCCATGCACTATACTTAGAAAATTATTACCAAAATAGAAAGGCCATCGCACCCCTTGACCAAAGTCTAAACTAACTACTTTATCCTTTCCTTCCCCACCTCTTTTTGTTCCATAAAGATATATAACCTTCCATAATCCAACATTGATAAATCATGCTACCAAGAGCCTTTTATTTCCAAAGTACAGCTTCTAACCAACTAAACATTGTTTCTCTATTTTCCTTTTTTATTAACTATAGTATCAGTCAACTTGCAAATGATACCTGTTATCTCCCATCAGCACAATCACCGCGTAATTTTGTCCAGCGAGACTTAGACAGCAGGCAAGAATCACCTATCCACCAGTGTTGTTGCCCAGCAGATACAAGGTTAATTTCTCAACTGTTACAAAACTAGTCATCAATAAAACCATTGAGGTCCAGGCAAAGCACTGATATCCATTTAAAAAAAATTGTAAATCATATCTTGACTAGTCCATTTTCTAGTGAGAATAGCTGCTGTTAAGATAGCTTTACATAAGAAATTAGCACCAAGTACAGGTGAATTTCTCAACTGTTGCAAAACTGGTAGCCCATAAAACCAATGAGTTCCAGGCCACTGATATTCATAAAAAATGACAACTGTAGATCACATCTCTTCACTAGAATCAATTTTTGAGTAAAAAGCTGTCATTTAGATAGCATAACATAAGAGATTAGTACCATTTACAGGTGAATGGAATTTGTTTGTGTTTCAGAAACAAAAGCAGTTTACACCAGAAGAAAACTTAACCTGTTAACCCTAACTCTTTAACCATATGTACCTTGCTACCCTTAAAGGGGAGAAGCATTCCTAATTTTGTTTTTAAAAGAAAAAACTTTGAAGAAACCAGAAGGCCATGTTTCGTCAAGGATGCCACCAACATTTAGAAGTCAACAAAAAATCCAGAATCTATGGGAGGAGCTTCAGGGGACAATATGTTAAATCCTGTTGAAACTGGGGCGTCTGAAGGTGCAGAAACTAACCAATCAGCATACTGAATGTCCAAATCGGTTATGTTTTCCATTAACTGAGGATGTCTACTTACCTCAGGTGTCTCTGCAGGTTTAGGATTATATACATTACCCGAACTATTAGTTTGGCTAACATGGGTCTCCCAACCAAAGTCAAAATCTTCGAAACTTGGAATTAAAGTATTTTCACCTTGATATCCATGCTGGGAAATATTTTTGCTATCAAATGATGATGATGAAATATGCTGTCTACATAGTTCAGGTTGGCAAGAGAAAGTGTTCTCACACCTGCTTCCAAAAGTGTTTTCCATTGTAGCAGGGCAAGGCAAATCGCCACTGCAGGGAACTGAAATGTTTGGTGAGGTTCCACGATCTGGCTGATTGGACAACTGGGAGACAGGGGTAGTTGAATTTCCAAGAGCGGTGACTGCATTTGTCGGGGAGGCCAGTAGATACTGGGAAGCAGCGGTATTTACAGAAGTGTTCCCTCCTTCAGGATGGAAGGCTACTGAAGATTGCTGAGGCAAACTGTTAGCAGAGTTTCCGTCTGCATACTGTTGAGAGAACATTTGGGCTTCAGATGACAGTGGGTTGTTATACATATTACCCACCTGTGACTGGGAGGATACTGAATTTTCACAGGAAACAAGACTTTCAAATTCACTTAGAACACTAGGAAGTGTAGACAAGTGAGGTTGAGAAGGTGATGAATTAGCATATGGCAGAAGGAATGTTGGAGCTTCTGAAGACACCGAATTTGCACAAACACTGACCTGTGGCTGAGAGGGAATCTGAGGTTCCATTGGTGCATAATTTGTAGATGCACCCACAAACCTAGGCTGCCTAGGTAACCGAGGTTGGAAAGAAACAGCATTAGCACCAACTACGCCAGCACTGGGCTGGGAAAGGATCTCAGGCTCCATTGGTGCATAATTTGCAGGTGCACCCACAAGAGCAGGCTGCCGAGGTAGTTGATGTTGGGAAGAAACAGCATTAACACCACGTATCCCAGCATGGGGCTGAGCGGGTATCTGAGGTCCCATTGGTGCATAATTTGCAGGCACACCCACAAAACCAGGCTGCCTCTGTAGTGGAGGTTGGTAAGGAACAGCCCTAGCACCAAGTATGCCAGCATTGTGCTGGGAGGAAGCAATATACTTATTGGAGCCTACAGGCCGTGAGGCAGAAGGCACCTGCCACCTAGCCGCTGAAGAATGAGTTCTACCAAATTGAGGCACAGAACAAGTGTTTGGTGAATTGTATCCAGATCTATCAGTTGCAAACGCCTGTCCAGATGACCCTGCCCTTTTGAATGCTGTCCGGGGAGTATAAAACTGGGGACCCATGTGACCAACACTGTGTCTTCTGTCCCCTGGATTAACATTAATGCTTGCATTGCGCAACTGTTGAGAGACAACATGGCTATGAAATTTGTCTCTAAGAGCAGTGGACTGCTGTCTAGTTGAATTTGGTAACCCAGGACTGCTTGACATGGAACAGGGACGAATCGGGGCTTGTCTAGACATTTGGTTATGTGGAGGATAATTGGGTACTCTCTGAATAAAACCTGGAGTTTGGTTAGCTACAGGTGGGGGGACAGATACTGAAGTACCACGGCATGGAGTGACCAGTGGAAGCACTTTATCACTTTTCCTTGTGTTTTGTCTCTGTGCTTTCCAAAACTTGTCCTTGTCAGTGGCATGACAATGGGCTGTGCTGGAAATACCAGTGCCCCAGTAGACACATGGAGCAATTGTGTCACAAACATAACAATGGCACTGAAATTAAGAGAATAGTGATCAAGACTAACAAATTTTCACTCAAACTAAATGGAATTCAAATGAAGGATAAAATTACCTGATCACAATGCCGTTCATGGGGAGAAGAACCAAAGGGAAATTTAGCACAAAGATGTCGTGAATGGGGATAATCTCTGCAGGCAATCTGCAAAAAGGAAGACAAGCAGAAGAAATCAACATCAAAAAACCACCTTCAAACTCCCAAGTGAGATTCGTAAATTACACCGTACAATTATAATCATTGTAATAATAAATTAGTGTGAGAAAATGTACAATAACAGACGAGGGGAATTCTCCATTCGACACTTCTTACTCCACAAAAATTGCAATGCCACTGATATTAAGTGCATTCACCATTAAAAACTCACCAATGTGTCTTTGTGCATGCTCATAGTGGACCAATCTAGCCCCCATCACGTACAAAGATCATGCAGGAGAACTATTGCAAAGCCGCTATTTCACTACCAACCACAAGTTAAGCAAGTTCGACATAGGACTAGGTAACAAATGACTTATGTATTTTTTTGTAAGGTAAAATTTTATATAAGTATCAGCATCAAGAGTATGCTATACATCAAAAGAGTTCTCACAGGTTGTGTAGAGAAATAATCAAGTCAATCATGGCTGATTCAGAGAATCATGTACATTTGCCATTTTGCTCCAAAAAGATAACAAGGAAATACAATGAGACTTGAGACTAATTACATTCTCCTTTTTGTCTTCAATAATTCTTGAGTTTCTCTCTCTCCAGATAACCCACCAAATTGTTGCAGGTATTGCATTCCAGAGTCTTGAATTTATGCCACTCAGCCCCCTCTTGTGCCAACTTTGTAGAAGATCCTATGCATCTCTAGGCATTGTCCATTTTAGGCCCAAGGTGACAAAAAAATATGTCCCACAATTGAGCAATTATGTTGCAATACAGAAATAGATGGTTAGTGTCCTCTGGTTGCTCTTCACATAATGCTCTACAGCAAATGTGCATTCCTCTTCTTTGCAAATTCCACTGTGTGAGACATGCATTTTTGCATACTAACCAAATAAAGATCTGAACTTTGTAAGGGGCATGGCTTTTCCAAACTTTTTTCCAAGGCCAAAACTGATGTTGCATTGTGTGGATTGAGCAGAAGGGTGTAGCATGATTTGACTGTAAGGATCCCATCATTCTTTCCCTTCCAACATATGCTGTCTTTATTGTCTGTAGACATATAAATAGTTCTTATATGCATTGTTCCCTTAATTACATGGGTTATCTTACTATGATAAAAGTGCAGGTAATCTCATCTCCAAAATCGATAAATTGCCCACAGGAGGAAGGGATGTAACCTTACCTTCACAAATTCACTACTACCTTGTTGGAAATGTCCTCTGTAGTACAAGGGCTAATGAGAACCAAAGAAAATAAAAAATAAAATATATACATATACACACACACACATTGTATGGCGGCGGGGGGATAACTTATCCATCAAATCACACAACTCCATGGAATGCTCTGACACACAGCCGTCTAGCTAATGTGATAGGCAGACTACTATCACTCAGTCAGTTTCACCTCCTAAGAGAACATTACATGGAATTGGTGCAGTTAAAGTCAACCAAACTTCAATGTTTGACCTTCTGTAACAAACATAGTTTACAGCATGGACACATGCAGAGAGAGAAAAGAGAAGTTAGGCAAGAGTGGGCATTACCCTAAATGATGTAAGTTAACTATCAATTTCCTCATTACAAGGGGTGGAATATTGCAAGACGCTTTATTGAAATCCAAGTGTACTAGGGTTCAACCAGAAAGATTATGACATGTTCACGCACATCAAAGCATAATGATCATGTAAGGGTGCAGTTTAATTCATGTATGTCGTTTAGGCAGTCACTGCCAAACATATAAATGGAAGAAGCAACATGATAGACTTTTCACGGTGATATGTTAACTTATCAGTCCATTCTTATCTTGTCTCTCTGAAAAATAAAGCTCACAGTCACTGAGGCTTGATCTACCCCATTACGGAAACCTCTGACCTGGCTTCCCAGATAAATGATAGAAATTTCTTGTCGAGGTAGAGGACCTCGCCCTCAAGGGAATCCATTTAACTGCAGCCATCTGGTGCTGCAACAGTAATCTGAACAGAAAATCAAAATCCTTTAAGGGATCAGACCATCATGATTTCTAGTGTTGATTATAATAAGTTCCTAAGGAGTCATCTATCATCTATGTGGCACAATCAGGTCAACTCTTGTCTCCTGCCTCACCAACTCTTTCACTCATGCCAACTAGATTTTTGATTCAGAAGCCTATAACCCTAAAATCAATAAACTTATACAAGGCTTCTATTGTTCTATTGACTTGGCAATAAATATGCTCTTGTACAGAAACGAGGAATGACATGAAGGCGTGAGTGACAAGGTCATTACTATCTCTCTGCTAGTTCATCTTTAAATACATGCACTGCCGACTGATACTCACTCCTCCACTGATCTGATAATCGAGAACATGTGGATCTTTCAAACTTCAGTAGATGATCCCTTCTCTTCTTTCGAGCCGAGTCTACTTGAAGGTGAAAATAACACATCCACTTCTCCACTGATCCTATAATCGAGAACATGTGGATCTTTCAAACTTCAGTGGATGATCCCTTCTCTTCTTTCGACCCATGTCTACTTGAAGGTGAAAAAAATACATCCTCTCCGAGTTGAGTTAATAATCATGCGTATCCATTTGAACTTGTTCATATAAATGAATGAGTTCTGGTCAGGTTACCGGCAGCATAAACTCTCAGTACATTGTAACCTTTACCAATGACTACTTTTGCTAAAATAAAATACTTCTTGAGAAATGCTTAATTCCACATCTTCCGCCATAATCCACAACAAAATATATAGCAGAGCACACGAACGATCACTTGATTGTAACAACAGCACTCTACTATTTCATCAAATGTTCTAATTTCAGGTAACTTACTGCATTAATCAACCGAATGTCTTTTTTAGCCATACAGGATTAGGTCTCTTTTTCTCTCCTTCATCATAGAGTCTAGATACATGTTTTTATGATATGAGCCAGAGAAGGGAAAACTCATTGCTAGATCAATTAAACATGTTTTCCTTTGGTATTCTGGACTTCAAAAAGGGTACAAATGTTATTTTCCACAGGAGCAGTTGTATTTTGTAAGCTCAAATCTCTTTCCATGTTTGAGGGTGGCAAGTACAACGTTTTCTGAGATGAGAGAGTATGATTTAGAATTTGGAGAGTGAAAGGTTTGGATTTTTCTTGGAAAACTCAAGATTTGGAGAGTATTTGGACAGACATTTAATAGTGACTTTATATTTTTGAAAAGGAGTGGATTAGCCCTTCCTGAACAAAGCAACACAATCACACAAAGCAGTTATAACACGTAGCACATAAATAGTTATATAGCGCATCCCAAGAAGGTATGTGACCCTTTTTTGCCAAGGGGGGGCGGCCTAGCGATTTGAAAGACGTATGTGCCGTATTTAGACCATTCCATTGCCCAAAAATATAAGCTTCATATATCTAATCAAAACACTCCTTCAAGGAGTATACAAAGCGAAATGAAATAAGGGGCACATTTAGGGAAAGGGAAATGCATAAAGCAACAGGCCCACACCGGGGAAAATATAGGATAGTACGTAAAAAGGAATACATAAAAGCAAACTCATGCAAGGGAGAAAACTATTGAAATGGTCAGGATGGCCCCTGCGTAGGATAGTGCTAGTACTAAAGGTAAGAAAGTAGGTACAAGTACTACCACCAAGCCTATCCCTCAGAAAAGCAAGAGAACACTCAACTAGCGGCTAATCATCTACCTTACTCTACAACCTCCAAACACTCTTGTCTATTGACAACAAAACTATGACTAGAAAATTCAAGAAAAAAATCAAATTAGCAACCATACTAATCCATAATTGCTTGAGAATACAAAAGCAATCAACTAGAAAGAATCATGTTGGCTAATCATTTAACCATAACCCTATTGCCACAATTGTAAAGATATGGATTTTGAGGGAAAAGCCTTGACCAATATAATTAAAAGATGCATCTCACTTGAGCTATGCCTTAATAAGAAAGTGCGTCCAACAAATCAAGCAGAGGAGTGACTAAGAAAAAAGAAATTTACCCCAACATGAAGGGCATGCTCTGACTTGAGTAAAGGTTAAAGAGAGAGAGAATCTAGTAGTGTAACAAGCTAGAGAATGACCAGTGCCTAATGGCCATGAAGAAACATATTTTGAGTCTGAATCAACACAAACCCATTGAAGTAACAAAGAATAAGATTTAAGGAGATACAGAAAGAACACCTCTACGCCTATTATTATGATACCACTAGTTAGCTAATGCAGATAATCATAAAGACAGCTTGACACTTCCATAAAAGAGGGAAAGTGTGGAAAGCCCAGACCCAACGTTGACTGAATTTGAAAAACAAAAATCTACAGGGGAAGATCTTTTTTTCCGCTAATTGTTTATAATTCCAGAATGCATACTAGTTTGACATGTGATTTCTGGTTTCATGCAAATAAATATTATTCTCGAACAAAAGTGAAAGCAAAAGCAATTTTGACACTGAGCCCAACTAAAACCTAGAGAAAAAATGACACAGATGTATCATACAGAAGAAATTGGTGGAAAGCACAGGTAGAGTTCAGATTACAAAAGTTCCACCTTTTTTTTGTTTCCCTATCCGTAAAAGGAAAAAAAAAAGGCAACAAAGGTCTCAAGTTTACGGCAAAAAAACTAGGTGATCTTCCCATCTATCCAAGCTTGGTGGACGGAGTACCTATGCTAGTGGGAGGTACTAGTTACACTGTGGAATTAGTCGAGGTGCGCACAAACTACAAAGTGGTCCAAACATCACGCTTATTAAAAAAAAGACAATTATAACATAAACTTGGCTGGACAATCCTCCTAGTGAAGACCTAAATGAACAACCAAAGGAACTTTCGAATTTGTACTAAAAAAGAAATACAACTGTAGGTGTAGCTAAGGAGATAAGCCATGTGATAACTAACACAGTGAAGGGTCTTTCTTCCCACCCAGCCTGGCACTCTCCATTGGACCTCTGTAGTGTTGCTTTGTTCTCCAAATTTAAGCCTCAACTTCTCATGCCAAACTCTCTACATATCCCCATCACCACACACACAGTACACAGACATGCCACTCAAGTCCCTTCTGCTTCTCACTTTACCGGCTTTGTGAGAGAAAAAACACACAAATGTATCATACAGAAGAAATGAGTGGAAAGCACAAGTAGTGTTTCAGATTACGAAAGTTCCACCTTTCCGCCTTCGATTGTACTTTTTGATGACATGTAGAAGGAGGTTTCTTGTTTAAGATCCTTCTTTTTTATTATTGGTAATTTCTAAATTAAGGGCTTGTTTGGCAGGAGGGATAAGTACTAACAAATCCCGAGATTAATTTTAGGATGAGTTTATCCTATGTCTGGTTGGGATAAACTCGTGAGATAACTTACCTGGGATTGTAGTGTTACTTTTATCCCACATTGAGGGTGGGATAACAATCATGGGATAAATGATCCCGGGATAACTTGTTCCCAAATAACGATCCCTAAGATCTTTATGAGTTTAAAACCTAGGGAGCTTCAATGGGGTTTTAGATGAAGAGATTTTTTTTCTGTAATTCACAGAATTAAAATAATAGATGATTGTTTGATATCACCAGAACAAGATACCAGCAAATGTTAGAAGATCCTGCCAAGAAATCTAATAGTGAAGTCATAAACTATTTGAAGGAAGTGAGCAGAGACTCATCTCTCTAAAACTCCACATGTTCATAATCTTTCCTCTATTCTTTTGTATATTCATTCCCTTTGCCATTTTGCTAGGTCTTTTTTCACTACTAACTTAAAACTTTCCAGCACAAATCAAGACACTTATTGAAGCAAACAAAACAGACACTTATTGAAGCAACAAAACAGACACTAGATCAATTGGGTAAATATTAAAAAAAGGTGTTATCTCTAACAATAAAAAAAAATAAAGGTGTGATCTTGCAAAACTCAGTACCTGACCCTTTTCGCTTACAACAAGCAATTCATCAGAATCATCACCTCTATCATTCACAACTTCGACAGGCTTATCTGGGTCTTCCTCCAAAACCACACAATCATCATCATCATCGTTAGCATTGGTTAACAACTTCAAATTTTGTTTTGGATTCACAATAACTTCCCCCACCACTACAACATCATCAGAATCATCTTTGCTGCGTCCATCCCCTCCTTCACCCAAAAGTTCCGTTATCCAGTCATAGTCATCGCTCCCTCTTCCACCGTCGCCGCCACCATCGCCACCTCTGTTTTTCACAAAACCCACTTCTTCATCTGAACTTATATCCAATATCACTCTCTCCAGATCATCCATCATTGCGTACGTAACCCAAATTCTCACAATTTCTTGAAATCCCTCAAAAATCTTACATACTTTTCTTCGACCAAGAATTTTTTCAAAAAAACCCCACAACACTAGGGTTTGTTGAACAGAAAAAATCCGGTGTCAGAGGTGAATAGGGGGCGACGGAGATGGATGAAAAATTGAAAATTAAAAGTGATTGAAACCCTAATATACAGAAAATTGGAAGAGAAAGAGAGATTGAATTATGGAGCTTTTTGCTCATTCTCACTCCTTTCTAGTCTCTCTATAGTTTTTTGATTTTTCTGCGTTGAGTCTTTTGGTTGGTTGGTTGAGTCACAAACCAGGTAAATTACGAGATGCTCTTACCAATTCTTTCGCCATACGAACAATGACGGAGAGAACAGCATTGAAAATATCCTTAAATATATTTTTGATTTTTTAATATGAATGAAATATATTTATACTTTTTTGGGTTTTTATTAATATTTTGTTCAGATGGTTGTTACATATTATTTCATAATATATCGCATTTTATTGTATTGTATTGTTTATTAAATGTAGCGCTTGGATAGACTGTATTATTTTCTATGGTTATGTAATGTCATACTTCAACAATTTAAATAATAAATTTGTAAGAAAAGTAGAGTACGAGATAGAGTTATTATGAAAATGTATAATAAAAGATAAAATAAGATAATTAAATAATAAGTAAAGATAAAATGGGAAAAATATACTAAGGTAACGACACGATCACACCAAGTCAATTGTTACGTAAAATGGGACTTTCTGTTATTACCTAACGATGAATTTAAATGATACAACACAATATTATATAAGTAACAATCAAAACAAACATGTTATTTGAACGAACAATGCAATACAATATAATGGTAACAAACATTCAAACAAGGTGTAAGCGTTTCATGCTTCTATTAGAGCTTAGAACCACTTAGTGTGTCATGTGGTAGGTCGAAGGTGTATTTAAGTTCAATTTAAAGGCTGTCAATAATTCAGGGAAGAAATTAATAATTAGTGTCAAGTTTAAGGGTGTTCTCAATACTTCTCTCTAAATAGAATAATAATTTTAGTAAATGTGATAAATTATTATTTAAATTAAAAATTATATTTATTTTTTAATATTATGGACAACTAAAAAGACGACCAAAGAAATACTCCACTTCCACTGTCCCATTTATTTTAAGTATTATTTTTTCTTTTTTAATTTGTCCCAAAAGAATATTATTTTATTATAATTAAAAATAATTTAATTTTAAAAAAATTCTTTTATTTTTAATTAAATAATTTATAACCACTGTAATATGAATTATTTTACACTTTCAATTTCAACTTTTTTTAAAAAAAATATCGTATCAAACTAAACGTCACGATACCACAAATGAAAATGGATGGAAATTATTTATTGGCGAAAAATACTTGTACTTTACTATCATTTATTTAAATCATGGTAGGACCCAAGTAAAAGATATGGGAAATTTCTCCTCAAATTCATCACTTTGCATCTTCAGAAGTTGTGTAATAATATTTAATTCATCATTTTTTTTTAAATTATTATATTTATCTTAACGTTAGTTATTATTTTTAATAATTTTAATATGTTTATTGGTTTATGTGATACACACAAACAACTTAAAATTATAAAGGTTTCATAGAATGTTGATTGAACTTTTTATCATTCATTAAAAATAATAATTAATAGACAAAATTATTTATTTGCTATTTTTTGCAAATAATTGTCATTAATTATTTTCTTAATATTTAAGACTTTAAAATTAATTAAAGCTATAATGTTAAATCTTTGTTCATTTATAATATGTATGAACTCTTACTATTTATTACTTTAAATTGACTAAATCTACTTATTAAATCCTTCTTTATTTGAACTATATTAAAAGTCTTAACTTTTGAGACTTCAAAAACCTTATATAAATCTTATTTTAAATTATGATAAACCATAAGTTTTAGAAAAAGTATTAAAGTAATAAGAGGTTTTATTTTTAAAAAAAACAACTTTGTAATCTTTCTATATGAATTTTTTATATTTTAGCTAGATAGAATATTTGTGTTAATGTCAATTGCTTTTTTTAAAAATAATTTTACTTATTTTTGTATATAGTTTTATTGATTATGCGGCATATATTCAAAGCAATGTACACTAAACTAGTAATATTTTAAAAATATGAAGATATTTAGAAATGTTGATTGAATTTCCACCCTTCATTAAACTCTACAATAGACAAAATAGGCATTTACTATTTTTCTCAAATAATTGTTATTTAATTATTATCCTAATATTTAGGATGTTGAAATTAATTAAAATTATAACTATTAAATCTTTACTTATTTGTAATATGTAAGAAATCCTAATATTTAGTACTTTAAATTGACTAAAATTTTATTTCTTACATCTTTCCTTATTAAAACTATATTAGAAGTTCTAATATTTAAGACTTTAAAATTAATGATTCTTACCTTATATAAATCTTACTTAAATCATGGTAAATAAAATAAACCAATTAATTATTTAGAAATATTAAAGAAAGAGGTTCACATTTAATTAGTTAAATCACTTTGTAACCTTTCACAAATTAACATTCACTAAAAGAGATTAAAAGAAATAATTTCAAAACTTTCCTATAGGTTTCTCTTCATCAACACTAACATTTTTTGTGATTCAAAATATTACATTTACCTTCCTAATTTTAATTTTCTGGTAACAATTTTTTCATTTATATATAAAATATATACATATAAGATATATAATATGATTACTTTGTCCTTTTTAACAGTAAACCTTTTTAATTAATTTTAGACAAACTATTCAATATACAACACAAAAAAATATCTAAATAAGTGTAGTGTCAATTGTATCATTCTACCAAGATGCCTATATTTGTAGGGCTAGGCATAGTTTGGACCAACATCTAGGTACTTATTAGGAATAAAATTCTCAATAATGCAATTTTGATCTATATTAGTATTAAATAATATAATTTTATAAATGATATAATATTTATTTATAACTAATGTAATAGATATGTGGTAGTTTTGCGTTTTAACGACCTTAATCGCATTAATTCCTAATTTAGATAGAGATTCTTCAAGAAACTCTACTTCTTTTGATGTATCTTCAGGTTTAGATTTATAGGATTTCGATTATTGATTAGATAGTAGACTATTTAATATTTTATTAGTAATTGATCCAACTTCTAAAATGTTAAGTATATGTCTAATATTGTTTATTTCATCTTTTACATGTTATAATTTCGTCTGAATACTCTGTAGTGTTGTTTCAGATTTTGATTCTTTAAATTTATTTAATACATTTGTCATATCGAAAGATTTAATAGTTTCGTTATCAGATTGTTTATCAAGAACTAAATCTCTTGAGGCAATTAAATATTTTTTCTTTAAATTCAGATCTTCAATATGATCTATCATATAAAAAAATGTTTCGTTATTACTACTAGCAATTATATTTATGGAATGGTTTTTGCAGGTGCAAATTGCAATACCGGATCCACAAGGATCTGATAATTTGCTAATATCAAAACTATAAGCTATATTTAGCTTATCATCATCGCTAAAATTTTCAGTGGCGGAGGAGTTATTTTCATCTTCTTCTAGAATGGAATATAATTTATTCTTAACCTCTTTTTCTAAATCTAACATATTAATTTTATCTTTCTTTTTATTAGTAGTTGGGCAATTATTGGCTCGATGGCCTATTTTTCCGCAGCCCCAACACTTGTCAGTGTTTTTTTATTTGAATCTAGTTTTACTAGGGTCTCGGTTAAATTTTTTGAATCTCTTTTTATAGTGACGCGATCTTTTCAATTTATAGTCATTCTTATGGCCCCTTTTTATTCTTTTAGAATTCTCTTTTGAGGGCACAAATAGTTTAATGTAATCAAAATTTTGACAAAAATTTTCTAGTTCATTTCATGATATTTTACTATGTTTTTTTCAGTTCATTTTTAAGTTTCATATCTGTACATAACTCTAATCCTATAATATTTATAAAATTCATAAGACCACCGTAGGTTAGTTGATTATAGGAATTTTTTCCCGCAAACCTATTTTTTAATTTTATCCTAACCGTTTCAGCAAATATTGATAAACCACTAATAAATTTTTTCCTTTCGATATTCATGATTACAGTCTTTTTGAATCATAACTTTATCAAGGAAAATATCATTATAACACCTAAAATTATCTAACTTTGGACAAGATAGATTAGACAATATTTCTAAACTTCTATCTTGAAAGAATTGATGTTCACCTATAAAGTGTTTAGCTATGCTATAAATTAAGCTGACTGTGACATCTTTCAAAATTTGATTTTCTATAGTTTGCCCTGCAAACTCAATTTTAATGATAGGGATAATAATAGTAGCATTTACTATTTTTTGCCTATTATCTTCGATGAAGTAATTGTCCCACTAATTTTTAATGTGCCAGTAAATTCGGCTGTAATCAAAGTGACAACTTGTTTATCTACTAAATTTTTCATTTTATATGTCGTAATGGTCAGACTCATTTCATATAATTTATTATATCTTTTCATGTTTCACGAGTCCATCAATATTCCACTCAGCGATTTCGCTTCCAGAGTATGCAGTATGAGATAGAAATTTATTTGTTTCATACTGCATATTCAGAAATGAGGGTCTATTGTAATAATTATTTTTGGTGGAATAATTAAAACCTAATTTATTAATTTCATTATCTTTATTTTTGAATAAAATATTTATGACTTTATCATTTTTAACCATTAAACTGGACTTTAACTTTTCATTAATTATTCCTATAAGTTCATATGTAATTTCAATCTTTTCTTGAAACTATGTGGAGACGGGAGATACCCTCAAAATTCATAAGTATTATGAATATATTTTAGCATATACCGATTCAGTAGAAATTGAGCATATATTTGAGGAAAATAATTTTGATAGTATACAATACTCGAAGTTCACGATTAAAAGAATTTTAAATCCCTTCAAATATTTTGTCGATCATCTGCATACCACCATTCTGTTATCAAAAGCGTATCGACCCCAGATATATATAATTGATATAATTATAAGGCAATGTGTATAATTTATTTTTGTTAAGCCCAACATCCACACTTGGTTTATAAAATATTCATAAGAATACAATAATTCGCAATAGTTTTACGAAGGTGAAGTCAATTTGGAGGAAATAAAAAAGTATTATCAACTCAACATCAAATACAATTTAATTTTTTTTTAGATGGAGCGAAATATATCTACCTGAAAATGCCAGCAATCTTCAATGATAAGTTATTCAAGAAACAATAAATCAAAAGGTGGACCCCACACGCAACAGGCAATAAATCAAAAGGTGGTCCATCCATATTTCCCTCCGCAATTTCACTTTCAGAGTGTGAAGTATGGGATAAAAAATTATTTTCTTTCTATTGTATATATGGAAAGGAGATATTTTGTTCTACCTAAAATTTGTCAAACTGCATTAAAAAATTATGGTGATAATACCTATTTATTTTCTCCAAATTGGCTTCATCATTCGTAAAATCATTTGAGAATTACGACATTTCTCATCTCTTCTGAATATTTAACAAATCAAGTATGAGTGTTTGGCCTTACATACATAAAATTGTACCAAATTGCCTTATAATCATAACAACTATATATTTGTGGTCGATACGATGTTGATAAGGGAATGGGCGCATGTAGATGATCCATAAACCATTCAAAAGAGCTTAAAAAAATTTTGATCGTTGAAAATTTAATACTATGTCATTGATATCTTCTAACTTATGCTCAATTTTTATCGAATCTGTATCTGTTAATATAAACTCATAATACCTTCAGATTTTCAGTGGATCTTCTGTCTCCACATAATTGTGATTGCTTTAACTTTGTTTCAAAAGGTCTGGTACTCCAAAATCTTCATTTTTTTTATCAAGAGTCATGATTAGATGTACCTGTAAATTTGTTATTTGAATTTTTTTTTTACGGAGTGACTTTTTCTTTATTCCCTGTCAGGGTAGTTGGAACAATCACCTGTGAATATATTTTCGGGAGCTTCATTTCATAACTATCTTTTGTTTGGATAGAAATACCTGTTGATGAGGAATTTTCTTTAAGACTTAATTTACTAGTCATAGATTCATTTAATGATAAGGGGATGTTGGGTTTTGGCAGGGACGACAATTCTGTCAGAACTGAGTACCAATTTCCTAACTTTTTATCTCCCTCTTTGAAGGGTCTTTTCATTTTATCCTTGGATTTGAAGGGCTGGAGTGGGAGCCTCGGGGACCTTATTCCCGAAACTCCTGGTCTCATTATTTTACTGTAAAAATTCTCTTGTTAAAAAATCAAGAGAGAATTACTTTTAGGAGTGTGCAAAAATCAAACTGACCGATAAACCAAATCGAAAAAAGTGTTATTGATTTATTGCTATTGGGTTAACGGTTTCTTAATGGTTTTATAAAAAAAATTGAATTATCGGTTCGGTATTGATTTTCAATATTGGGTTATTAGATAAACCGATAACCCATTAAGAGTTAAGACTATTGTAATTTATTACTTTTACATATACATACATATTAGTAAATATTAATAATAGTTATGTCTTTTTCATTTAGCCATCAATTCATACTTCGTTGTGACTTTGAGTTCACAACTTTACATTATACAAATCGTCAAAACCTACAGTAAGAACCATATTCCTCTTGATTTCTCTTTGTGTTACACATGTATAGTTCTTTTCATGTTTGTTATTATTATTTCTATTTTATGAGCTTTTGTAAAGTTACATTATTGTCTTGTCGTGTCAAATTTATAAGAGAAGTCATATATTTATTTTATAAGCATTTTCTTATTGGTTAAACTGAAAACCGAACCGTTAAGGACCAAAATCGATAAACCAAAAATTGATAAAACATTATCTTATTGGTTCGTCTGTAAAATCAGAATTTCGATCAAATCACACCTCCCGGTAATTATATTGAAGCGCATAATTGGTTATTGATTTAGCATATTTAAAAACCAAAAACCGATAAATCGAATCGATAATACATAAAACCAAATCGAACCAAACCAACCGATGCACACCCCTAATTACTTTCTCCATTTATGAATTTTATTTCAAAATCAAAGTTGAATAATAAAGTTTGCTATCTGAAATTTTTTTATTTAAAAATTAGATTTTTAACATCTTTTTGTAAAACATCTTTGGTTACTTTGCAGTTAATTCTTAACAACAATTCTCTATTTATTAAATCTTCTTGAAATTTGGTAATGCATAGTCTATATCCAAAATATCCTTATTCATAGTACTATAACTAGGAAATCTAGCCGCGCTTCGCGTGGTGTTTGAAATAATTATTAAAGAATTACGTTTTTTCAATCAATTATATACGCTCTCTCTATGCCCAAATGTAATATTATCACTTTATTTTTTAATTATGAACATCGTTTTGAGATGACGATCGAAATGAAATTTAACATCTATAATCTATTAAATGGGGGATAGTACATTCTTAATCAATATGTCAAGATAAATTTTCTTAGTAATTTTTTTGTTTCGTTTATATTGCACTGAACAGGTATTTAACGATAGATTTTGATGTCATTTTGTATATTTTATTGGAATATCAATGAGTTTGAATCTTTATATTGCAACATACCATTTTTCTTGAGTATCTCAGAATTATGTTGTGAAGTAACTGAAAAATACTAATGAAATACATCAACACGTCTTGTTATTCTTTGTCATATTGATATGATAAAACTCCTTTAAGTATTTCATTTTTCAATCGTTCTTATTCCTTTTTCAAATATAAAATTTAGGTTTGTATGATTTTTGCATAAATCACATCTATTGGTATCTTAGATTCTTTAGTTGCATTTATATCAAAAGATAAATATTATGTTACACTCGTCAAATATGATTTTTCAGAAAGTAATCTAAAAACGTTACGCTATTGATTATTAAGTCTCAATATATTCAACCTCGAATAAGAACATGATTATTTTTTGAATTACTAACATGCTTACTATATTTTTATCTATATCTTTTATATGAAATATAGAGATAAATAGATTCATATTAACTATGTAAAAATATTTGATAGATAATAAACCTCTTCACATATTATATAGAGAATAATAAAATTGTTAATTAAATTGAATACTCTGATAATATGCTTTAATTTCAAATATACTCTTTGCATTTTCAAATCAAATGATTACACCTCTTTCTATATGAAATTAATACATGGACATGACCCCACGTGAGAAATATGTTCATAACTAAGTATATTAATAAAATATAATTTAAAAATTTAATCATAAAGTTTTTATGTACTAAATTTTGTGATTTTATTTATCAAATGCATGAAAAAATATTTTTAGCATAAATATTTATCCTATTTTTAAATTTCATAAAATATATATTAAATATTTATATTAACAACTTTATTTATTTTGATATCTATATTTTAATATATTTCAAAAGAGTTATAAAGTATGAATTTCATAGTATAAAGAATATAAGTATTTAATATTAAAATATATGCTTGGAGTGCAATTACCTTATAAGTAAACCAAGGCAAAAAGAGAACAATTTTGACTCACAAATTTGCAAATCATTCATTAGATTTTGTTTTTCAATTACTTCTTTCAATTCATATAAAATAAAACGTGAAATAAAAAATAGATAAACTAAAAGTGGGATAAAAAAACAATAAAATAAAATAATAAAAACACAAGTTATAGTATTGGTTCATTAAATTACACTTTTTTTCAATTGTTATTTTTTATTTTGACAAAAAAAATATTTTCTATCGTAATTCTTTTTCTTTTCTTTAAGGAATAAGT
>JAJOOO010002350.1:0-134985 GCA_029582685.1 Solanum piurae
ATCTTTTCATTTATTTATGATTTAGCTTCCGCATCAGTTTATTATCTTTAGTATGCTCATGATCATGCCAGCAGGGTTAGCTTGGGATCACTTGTGGTCCTAGGTCCCGTGTCCGCGTCTCGGGGGTAGTCTCGGGGCGTGACAAAATGGATGAAAACATTTTTACTAATCTCAATTTATTCTCATGATCCTCGTGATTGCTCATTAAGCCTGAAATTTATTTGGACGTTTTTCATATTCATTCTTGAGTTGTAAAACTAATATAAATAGGCTGGTTGTGGCATGAAAGAAATGATTCTTAAAAACAAGTAATACTTGCCCACACAAGTAACTTGGTAGTAACAATCAATCAGGAAATAGGAGAAGATCGTAGCTCTGGATCTTTGGCATCTGGATGACTTTTGTAGAACTTTCAACAAGTTAGTCTTCTTCTAAATTCGTTTATGTTATATTGTTTAGTCTATATGTAAGATTTGTGATCCTGAATATAGCTTCCGTTGTGCATATTCTAACAACAAGATCGTCTTGAAATTTAGTGATACAAAGCACTATAGACAAAACTTCTTTTTTTACAGTAGAATAATTTTTTTGTGCGAAATTCCCGATTCTGGATGTAAAACGAACAAGTTACTCTATAGATTCAAGATCTATCTTTTGCTTAAGAATTCCTCCATAACCTGCATCTGAAGCATTTGTTTCAACAATCATAAACGCATCAGGGTTGGGATACCAAGGCAAGGAGTATTTTGGACTAAAGACCTGACACGAATGACTTCTTGGGTTTGTTCAGAACTCCAAGGAACATGGTTTTTTCTAAGTCTTTTATACAAAGGCTCACAAATATGTCTGACTTTTGGAATGAAATCAGCTACATAATTTAGGCTTCCTAAGAACCTCTGAAGTTGGGTTTTATCTAAAATTTCATTAGGAAATTTAGACGAGAACTCGATGGCCCTGAAAATAGGTTTGTAAGTACCTTGGTAAAAATCATCACCCAAAAACGTGATAGTAGTTTGAAAGAGTACCATCTTTTTAGCACTAACGACCAAACCATTATTTTTAACAATCTTAAAGAAAGTATTAAGGTGTTTAAAATAAGAATCAATGTTCTTAGATAAAATCAACACATCATCTATGTAAACTATAGACATATAAGAATAATTATTAAAAATGGAATTCATAATGTTTTGAAATTCAGAAGGGGCAGTCTTGATCCCAAAAGGCATGGCATTCCATTCATACTATCCAAAAGGGACGTTTAAAGCATTCTTATATTTATCTTTTTCAAAAATCTAAATTTGCCAAAAATCCAATTTCATATCAAATTTGATGTAAACATTAGCTTTGAAAGTTCTTTCCAAAAGGTCTCTT
Source organism: Solanum piurae (assembly GCA_029582685.1). Taxonomy (NCBI): domain Eukaryota; kingdom Viridiplantae; phylum Streptophyta; class Magnoliopsida; order Solanales; family Solanaceae; genus Solanum; species Solanum piurae. The sequence goes on from JAJOOO010002350.1 coordinate 1,372, forward strand.
TTGAATGGTATGGAATATCTAATCCATTTTAAAACGGAATTTAAAGGTTTATAATTGATTACCAGTCTTGGTGCTCCTCTTTCTTTCTCTGCGTTTTTATTAACGTAGAAAGCAGAACAACTCCAAGGTGATTTGGAAACCTTGATAGTCTTATTTTTTAAAAGAGTGTCAATCCCATTTTTACAAAATTCCATCATCTCATGATTCATTTGAGTGGGCCTTGCCTTAGTGGAAATAGCATGTTCATTAAATCCTTCGATGTATGGTAAATCAACAATATGCTTTTTGCGTTCCCAAAATGCATTAGGAAAATCAGAACATAATTTTTGTTCAAAAGTCTTTTGGAGATTAGCTATCTTAGTAACTATCTCCGGGGTTTTTAAAATGTGTTCGATTTTCTTAACACGAATTTTATCCTTTAAAAAGGTGATATATTGTGGAAGATTATTAATATGGAAAACAATGTTCTATCTTATTAAATTACTTTAATCCTGTGAAATGATTTTAACAAAAGGAAAATGTAAATCTTTTCCAAGAATAGTAGTATTAATACCTTCTAAATTAGTAAAATAAGGTTTTATCTGAGTGATAAAAGGTATTCCGAGTATGATATCTTCATTGATATCTTCAGTAATTACAAAATCATTTGTTAAGCAAATGCCATTATTACAAATATGAGCTTTAGAAAGCCTGTAATTTATTTTCAAGAGTTCTCCTGTAGTAGAGTATAATTTTGAAGTACATTTTTGCAAATACTTTGTAGGAACAATACCATTTACGATGCAATTCCTATCTGCACTACTGTCAAGCAAATAAATTGTGTTGATAACAAAATGCTTACTAACAACTATCTTAACAGGTATATGATGACTCTGAGGTCTAATTGAAGAGATTACTCCTGGTGCTGCAGAAGTAGAGGTGTTATTACATGTATCAGTAACAAATGGTTCAACTAGATGATCAATATTGATATTGGGAAGAACAACATCAATATTTTCATCGTTTTCCTATGAAGAATCTCAATCAGACTCAAGATCGTGAAGATTAGTTCTTTTGTGAACTTGATTGGTGAGGATATCAGTCTCAACGATACAAAGTCGAGATTTAATATTTATAATCTCTTCTTTAAGATTAGAAATCTCATGGCAAAGATCTGAAATGGATGGTTCAAAATGATTATCTGAGCGATTCATGATTTGCTTCATGCTGAATGGTTCAACTATCGGACGAGGTTTAGGTTTGTCCGTGTTGAGAATAAGATTTTTGAGTTTAGAAGAAAACGATTCCTAGCCTCATCGTCCTTTATATGTTGAATAACATCAAATAGAGCTTCTTTCGAATGATTAGAAAGTACTCGGATATTTGGTGTACTATCAGAAGTACAGAAGGCTTCAGTACAGGTGCAATCCCTTCCTGATTGGCTGTTGTTTGAATCATAATCAAGATCAATATCTTCATCATCACTATATTTATCAGATGTACTTGAACATTCATAAAAAGGTTCATCAAGAATGGCAAGTAACTTACCTTTGGTTTCTTCATCTATGCCAAGAAGATTGATTTTCTTTTTCTTGGCTCCTGGGCGACATTCACTAGCTTTATGGCCAGTCTTACCACATGTCCAATAAACATCTGTTTTAATATCCTTAGGTCTCTTATACCTATGCTTCTTTTTTCTAGGTCTGGAAGAATCATCTCTTCTTTGGGATTTCTTCCTATGAGGCTTTTCTTTCTTATCCTTCTTTACCTTATCAGGGAGAGTGATAAAACCAAAATCTCTACAGAAACTTTCAAGTTATTTTCTAGGTTATGATTGCTCTTTCTTGAGTTGATGTTTGAGTTTAATCTATGTGCAAAGTTCAAGTGCTACAACGTTGATGGTGCTTACCAAGTCACCATAAGTAAGATTGCCATAAGGAATATTACCATTATTGCGATCTTGGATCTTTTTTCTTACTTTATCTACAAAGAGAGGAGAGAAACCTCTGATGAAGAGTTCCTTCCAAAAATCCAAATTGCGATCTGGTCGAATCATAACCTTGCTATGAAATGCATGTTTATAATGTATAAAGTTGTCTATATTTGGGAAACTCAGATTATTCAGGATTTGCAAGCTTCTATCCTGGAATAGTTTTGGTTCACCAATAAAATGTTTGGCAATATGATAAAGAAGAGTGGCACAAACATCTTCCCTTGTAACCTGAGAGGTGGACTGAGTTCCTCCTTCTAATTTCACAATTGTCTCTGTTGCAGTGGCATTAATAATGAGTTGCTTAATCACATCAGTACAATAGTTGTCTCACCAATGTTTCAATATTCCTGTGAAACCTGCAACAATCATATTAGCTGCGTCTTTATCTGCAGAAGCACGCATTTTGTAAGCAGTAATGGAAACACCCATTCCATGGAGTTTATTGTAAACTTGATGCTCAGGTAGTCCATCAATGTTGCATTCAGTAATGCTTCTTCCTTCATGAGAGGAATTGGATAAGAAGGTATTTTCCTCATACTGCAAGTCTGGGAAAAAAGGTTTATTATGGTAGTTTTTCATATTATGAAACCGACTATTGGAAATTTTTTGGAGAGTGGATTTCTCCTGGGGAGTGGATACAAGTTCCTCCTGAAGGGTAGAAACCTTTTTTTGGTGTGTTATCATCTTTTATAGAGATGTTGAGGTTGTTGAGTTGTGCATTGATTTTCTCAATGATATTTCCTGTCACCTCAAAAGTATCACAAAGTTTGGGGAATTTTTCTTTGGAAAATTCAGGGATTTTGAATCCTTGATAGGTTTCAATATTTTGGATGGATGAAGTGGAAGCCGGAGTTGGTCTTCTACTGATGGTAGGTTTTGTATCTTCTATTTGTCTAAATATAACATGAAGAATTTGGTTAGAGAAATTGTTTTGTTCAACTACTCGGTCAATATCTGGATTGGGCTCAAAGGTTTTACCTGTCTTAAGCATTCCAAGACAAGCTGGTTTGACCTTAGGAGGTTCCATTTTTCTTGCAGTGGGACTGCCAGGATGATCTTGGTAGAATACTTTGGGCACGTTACCTGAAAAATCAACCTCTGTGACTTTACCTTTACTGTTGTCAGTAACAAAAATAGTTCATCATCTGCTTCCTCCGCTTTCTCCGGGGTTTTTGAAGAAGAAGGTGGCCTAGGAACGGGTCTCGAAAGACACGAAGTAGAAGGGGACCAGAATGACTTTCGATACGAGGAAAATCTCCTAATAGAATTATCAAGAAATTTGAGTACAATAGACCTATCGGGAAACTGAACGACTCTTTCAATCTGAGATCTTTCATATTGAGACGCAAAAGGTTGAGTTATGTTATCAAAACGCCAATCATTATTGGAGAGTATATCTTTCCAAAGGAGGAGATGAGGGACAAAGATTGAACTATGTTCATGGTTGGCTTCCATAAGCATAGTCTCACCTTTAGTACTCTCTATACGGGCCTTAGGAGCAAGAGTGGTTTTCATAAGCCGATAGTAAACTCGTAAATAATAGCTATTTCACAAGCATTGATTTTACTGTTCAAGTTTTTGGTTTAGACATTAAGAGTCAAATAATCCATGACATTAGGATCATTATTGTCACCAGAGAAGTTAGGATAACAATTAAAGTAAACTGGCCCATCAGCTAGACTACTCGGCAAAACTCCTAACAAAGAATCATCAAAATTAAAAAATCTGCCATCTCGGAGGATGACACAAACAGGAATATCAAGGCCTTTTCTAAAGAGATGCTTAAAAGCTACTTGCACTAAACCAATATGCAAATAATTATAATCAGATTTATAACGATTTATATCATTATCTTTAAGAAAGGGAGTTCCTCTTGATTTGCTTTTATATGAACTAGTGTGTGATTTGTATGTTTCCATGATCTTCTTATGTTTTGCATGTTCATGAGAACTTATGATTTGACAGAACATGAGTTTGCATTGTTTAACCTCATGTTGTAGTGCATTTAAGTTGACTTGCATACAGACTTCATGAGATGAATTAATGAGCATGACTTCGTTTGGAGTTGAAAGATTCCTCTTTGAGTAAATGCTTTTTGAGACTAATTTGCATTTAGGCTCCATGAGCGTATGTTGAGCATGTTTTAGTTAGTATATGGTAGTTCCTCCTTGAAACAGAGTAAATATAGAATTTCATGCATTTTGGGTTGGTAGATGTACTTCCTACTCCCTTGTGTTGCATTGAATGTCTTTAGCTTGGAATTAATGTTTTCTTCCTTGGTTGTGTGCATTTAGATGTGTTGCATACATGATGGGCTGCTAGTCTAGAGTTGTCACTTTAAGAAGTGTTTAGAATCGTCATTCGAGGAGAAATGATCCCAAGGGGGAGATGTTGTAATATCCTGGAAACTAGTAAGCGAAACAAGAGAGTTCTAGAGCATTGTGTTAGGATTTTAGGGCTTGCTACGAGGGTTAAAAATTGTAAAAATGATTCCCATACTTAGAAAGAGGGTTTTAGGATTAGGGCGTCAATGTACGACCCCCCAAGGACCACCCAAGGGTCCTTGAGGAGGACCCAAAAACAGCCCTAAAGCTGTCAAAATCAGTAGCCTCCCAATGAAGGGCAACCACGAGCCGTGGATGGACCTACGCCCCGTGGAAAGTAGTTGTGGTTCAAGGCATGAATTCACCTGCAACTTCCAGCTGCATATAACCACCCACAAGGGTGAAGTACGGCCCGTAGACCCACCCACGGTCCGTGGGTCATGGTCTCGTGGGTTGGGCAGATTTTAAGTTAAATCGTTTTAGTTGGGGGCTTAGGGGTTAAGTCATTAACTGGTTAGAGGTTAAGTGAGGTCAGTTAGTTAATTATTAAACCACCTATATAAGCCTAATAGACCACTAAACTAAGTGAATTAATTCATTCTTCCAAGACACCAAATTCTCTCCAAATAATTCTCTCTCTAGAAGTGAAGAAGAAGAAGAAGAAGAAGAGAAGGAAGTAGGGCATCTTTCCTCCATTGTTTATAGCTTGTGTTAGGGCTTTGAATAAAGGTATGTTAGCTTATTCATCTATGGGTTCTTCCTCCAATAGAGCTCCCTAGATTTCCCCTATTGTGAAGTCAAGAACCCGATTCTAGCTAGGGTTTCTTCCTACATTATGGGTAGTGTATAGGTATGATTCCAATCTAGTGGAAAATACTTAATTATGATTTATTTGGCATTGAATTATGATTTTATGATTAATTTATGAGATTTCCATGGTTAACCGTAGTCTAATTGATGAATTTGATACTTTGTGGGTTTTTGCCATGAGAGGTTAAATTGAGGATTCATAGTTGATCTTCTAAAATAAATGTCATGTGTAGTAATTATTTAATATTAGGAACATATATGCATGAATTGAACTATACTTTATTATATATGATGGATCTTGAGTTGTAAATCTTGAAGTTGAACCTTTGTGATGAATTATCACTGGAATCACCTAGTAATGAACAATGTGATTAGAATACCTTGAAATCTAGGTATAAATTTTGATGGTGAGGAGTAAAGCTTTGACGATAGGTCTTGTAGTCATGAATGTTGATCACTAGGGCTTGAGATTAAAGCTAATATGATTATATATCGATGCTAAGGATTTGAAAGTAAAATCTATATGTGAATAGAAGGCTAATGAAAAAAATTGTGATGAAAGATCCTTATGTACCTAATTCACCTTATGAATAATAGATGGTAGGAAGTGATAGACTTATTTGAGTCATGATGATATCCATGTCTAATGTAGAATTTTGGACATGATATTAGGCATAAATATGAACCTAATATAAAAGGGTTCTCATATAGTAATGGTTCTAGGGTTGAAGTTCTTTTTGTCACCTTATTGAACCTAAGGCTATAGAGCCTTCATACCTCGGCCATGGATGGTGATAATTGCTCACACATGGTTTAAAAAGGCATTTTAGTGAATTAGTATGGATTGGTTGTCAAGGACATCTTTCAATAAATTTGACTCAAAGTAGAGACTTACTAGTTATCTTGTGGGATTTAGGCCTAGCACCGAGTAGATATTGAAATGAGATGGAGGTTCCCACCTAGTTGAGTTTAGGGTTCCAACATGGGATCTCTCATCTTGAAGAGTCCGGATTTCCCAAAGTGAGTCTTAATTGATGGAAGACTTCACCAGGAGTTTTGCGTTTTAGTAGCAATCTCTGTATCTTATAACTACGTGCCCTGTAGGAAATTTAGCTAGTAGATCCAACTAAGCTAACAAACCAGTTCTACTTTAGACAAGTGGACCAACCCTTGATGGTGTGGGTAACATCGTGAGAGATCATGTGATAGCTCATATGTTCTCATGTCAGTTAAGGCTATATCCAAATTACAACAAGAATAGTAATGAACTAAGATTATGCTTAATGTAGCATCTCCTAGAGGTCAAACCTCATGGACTAAGATTATGCTTGAGAAAGCATCTCCTAGAGTCCAACAAAATTAATGGTCTAAGATCATGCTTGAGAAAGCATCTCCTAGAGTGCATCTTAACTAATGAACTAAGATCATGCTTGTGGGAGCATCTCCTAGAGTTCAAACATGATGAACCAAGATGTACCTAGTATAGTATCAGCTAGGATTAAAAACAATGAGTATGATGGCCTATAGAAGTACTTAGTATAAATGGTAGTATGGGATGCCATTCATGCATTGCACAAGTATGACTTAAGGTTACCTAATGAGTTTTGTCTTACATGAGGTATGCTTTGATGGATTGTTTCTCTAGTTGCCTTCCATGATAGGATGGACTAAAGGTGATAGTTACCTTGTCTATATGAATTAAGCTAATAATGAGACCAAAGGAGGGTAAATATGACTATGATGACTTCAAGGTTATGCTTAGTTTGAATGGTATTATGGGATGGCTTTCATGCATTGAACAGGTGTGCTTTGAGGTTTCTTAGGAGTATAGTTCCCTTATTGTAGAAAAGCATAAGACTTGACCATGCATATAGACTATGATTAAGATGACCAAAAAGGGATACTTATCTTCGGCAGTATTATGGGATGCTACTCATGCATTGCACAAGTATGGTTTTAGGTCACTTTAGAGTAGTTTTATTATGGTATAGGTGACAAAAGAGTTGAATAATGCTTATATGATGCTTATATTGGAGATTTTACTTGTGATTATGATATTGTCTCTTATGCTTATACTTTATGTTGCATGAAGTATTTCATATGATTTTGGATTATGTCTTATATTGACTAACCTTTATCTTATGCTCTTATGGTGTTATGTTAGCTAACATATTTAGTACATTTTGTACTAACGCATACTTTGCCTACATTCTAATCAATTGTAGGGTTTGGAGACTTGAGTTCTATTCTTGGAGATGGGTTTCTACGGAGCAAGGAGTTGAAGATTTTGGTGAATCCTCATAGCATCGAGGACAAAACCCACTATTTCCTTTATGTCTTTTATTTTCATGTCATGAGACTATTGTATGGGCTGCGTCCCAAAGATTTTATACAAGTTGAGTCTAAATGGTTTGAGACAATGTGTAGAAAGACCCGCTTGAATTTTATAAAGACTTTGATTGTATGGATAAAAGTTTTAAAATTTTACGTACTTTTCTATTATCTTATGTTCACGATATGCTAAGAGCTTGTATGAGACCCCTTTGGGGTCAAGTAAGCCGTGATACATTTAGGGTGTACCCTTGGGTCGTGACAGATACTTGCGTGTGTTTTTGGGACACTAATTTTCTTGTGAGGACATGAATGCTAGGATTCATTGGTGAAGTTAATACATTCAAAAAATTGAGTCAAGGGAAGTTGTTAGAATACTAGTAAGTATGGGTTACTTCTTGAGTATTCTTATTGTCACTTGATCATTCTTGGAACTCATTGAGTTTTCAAGTTTGGTTTGAATTTGAGGGAGTTTCTTGGAATGGTTATCACTTGTTTTCTTGATTGTTATTAGTACCAACCAAATCCATGACCTTGACTCTTGTTTAAAATTGAGGAGTTTTGTGTTTAAATTGAGTGTCTCTTGTGTTTTTCGATTTGTTTTTGCTTAAAGACAAGCAAAGTTTTAAGTTGGGGGTGTTGATGAGTGGTGGATTTGCACTCATTTGAGGGTTTGTGGCACTCAAGTAGATAAAGAGGCTAATTATCATGTATATTCTGTTGTTTCAGGTATTTTGATGTTGGGAAAGAAAATAATGAACAAATGTGGAGTAGAAGTTGAAAAGGAGCAAAACCTAATTATAACACCTCAACCTTATAAAGAGCTAATTTTAGACAGAACTGATTTGAAAAGAGCTAATTTGATATTGGTGCAAGTTAGACTTCAGTTGTGAGTTTTTAGGTCAACTTCAAACGGTCATAATTTTTAGTACAAAATGATTTAGGTGGCCCATAAAATATCAAATGAAAAAGCTATAAGTTATCTTTTAAAAATCGCTGAGTTTGCTAAATTCTTAGTTCAAATGAGGGAGATATGCTTGTTTGAGTTCAGCTTGTCCGATTAAGTAAATTCATCCGAGTTAAGGAGGGGCATTTTTGTATTTTCCTTACTATATTAGACTTAAACATTTTTTTCACCATTTTAGGGGTCTAAGCTTATTGGAATGTGCTTTATTCATTACAAAGAGCTTAGGGTTTTGTGGAGAGGAGTTCTACAGGAGAAAAGGAAGAAAGATCAAGATTCTAGCGAAGCTTTGAGGATTTACACAAATAATTTGATTCTTTCGAGGTATGTAAGTTTCCATACCATTACGTTTGTTCAGCCACAAGCCAATCATGATTTTCTTCGATAAAATACATCCATAAGATTGAGTGTATTGATTTTCTTGAAGTTTGTGCTTCATTCTTTAATATATGTTTTCGTTAAGTTCTTGAGATAAGGATCTTGTGTTTGAGTGTTGTTCTTGAGTAATTTTGTGTAAATTCCGTTGTAATTATGTTTGGTCTAAGAATATAAAAGAGTTTGAGGGAAATCGCTCAATTCTAGGGGAGTTAGAAATGAAATTGAAGCAAGAAACTTTGTTGAAATTGTGGGCAGGGGCTTGGGATAGCGCACCACCATAGAGCAACACTACTGCCTAGTAATTTCGGGCATGGCGCGACAAGCCACTTAGTGCGCCCCAAACACTGGTCAGTAGTTTCGGGGCTTGCACCTCGCGCCACTCAGTACGCCAAGGTCAGTAGGTCCCCTACTCTTCCGACTTTCTTTCCACATTTTTTCACTCTAGTCATACCTATGTTCTCTACATGATATCCACATTTGTAATCTTTATTAATCCTTGAGAGATCATGTGTATCCAAGTCATAACTCTTGAATTCATAATTTAACTTCAAGATAGAGTTAAGAGTAACGTCCAGGAAGTTATTTTGAGACATTTGAAAAATCCTTCGCAAATATTTAAAACATGTTTAAAGACTTGAGTACTTGAGTATTAGGATGAAGAGAGTAGAGTTTATTTTTTCAGAATGAATATATGGGAACAAAGTATTCCGAATAGTAAATACTTTTACATTTACAATAAGAGGAAACTTTGATTTCTAATTTAAGTTCATGAGGAGTTTTGAGCGCTATCTCTTTTAAGAGAACCTTTTAAGTAATTATCTCAAAGTTTGAGGATTAGGAAATGTTTTAAAACATATGAGCAGGAGCTGCATTATTAAGAGTAGTATTAAGCACCGATATGGGGACGAGTTTAGACAACTCAAAATTCTCATAAACCATGTATGGAAACATGGGTAAAGGATCATACTTTTTAGATGATTCCTTATTTTTTTTAAGCATAGCTTAGTGGATCCACTTATTTGAGGATTTCCTATAGTCCGACAAGATATAGGATAGTTCTGGCAGCGTGGGAAAAATGATGTATCATCACATAGGTCATAGTGATGGTAGTCAGTTAGAGAATCTCCCAGATAAGACTGAAAGAGTTATTATTGTATTTTAAATACATTAAGTTATTATCTACTATTTTAAAAGCTTTCTTTATAATGCATCTTTATTGATGCTTTTTTATTGAACTGAGTTGAGTATTTCTGAGTTTGAGTATCCTTGAGTATCTCTAAGTATCCTTTTGCTGAGTTGAAATAAGTTTAGATGAGGTGAGTATGTTCTTCCTTTTTATCATCTCAATCTTATGTCTATGCCTTAGAGTTCCCCTTGCATGCTCGTCCATTCCATGTACTAACGCTATTTGGCGTGCACCTTTCATGATGCAGATACAAGTATTCATGGTCATCAGAGGTGCTCCGTTGATACAACTTGTAGTTCCAGAGTTTCTTTGGCGAGTCACCTTGCTTTAGAGAGTTCCACATTTACTTTCAGTCATATTAGGATGTCGTAGGTCTTGTCCCGACTTCCATCATAGTTGTTAGAGGCTTCATAGATAGACAACAGTAGTTGAGAAGTCTTTTTCTCATTCCCTTGTTGATATTTTAAAGAGTGTGAGTTGAACACTATTGTTCTTTTGATCCTACTTAATAAACTATCTTATTTATGCTATCTTATGAGTTGAACTTGTTTGAGATTTCCTTTTTTTAGTCAGTCTTCCACTGAATGTTGAGCCAGGCCAAAGGTTCACTTGGGGCCAGCAATGGTTCTCGAGTGTTGGGAACATTCAGGGAGTAGGCTCGGGGAGTGACCAACTTGGTATCACAACACAGAGTTCAAGAGTCCTAGGGTGTCTATGAACCCGTGTCTGTAGAGTCCTGGTTATCAGTGTGAAGAGCGCCACGTCTATAATTAGGAGGCTGTGACATTTAGGAAATATCTAACTTCTTTCACACTTTTTTGGTGCGATACAGTTAAACTTTATGAAAGTTTCCTTATAATTTGTCCTTGCACGTATCTTTCAGATCACGCCTCTACGAAAAGCTATTCGAGGTCATCCTTCTAGGTGGATTTTTGATACCCAAGATCAAGGGGTTCCCACTGCACCAGAAGTGAAAACCCAAGGAGAGGTAACTATGTTAAGTTCTGAAATGCTATGAGGATGTTGAGTCAAGTTGTGGCCAATCAAGATGGTCAACAAGGAGCGGTTCGATAGGATGTGGTTGATACATCTAGGATTCGTGAGTTCTTAATGATGAATCCTCCGGACTTCACTGGTTCAAGTGTCACTGAGGATTCGGAGAACTTTGTAGAGGAGTTACAGAAAGTGTTTGAGGTGATGCATGTTGCAAATTGATGAGTGGGGGATTTTTACTCATTAAGTTCTTAATATGTAGAGTTTTAATATCCTCAAGACCTATTTTATGCTCTAAACTAATGTTTAAATGCTAATTTACATTAATGAAGGCAAAAGAGCAAGAAAAGGACATTATCGGGCAAAAGGGAGTGAAAAAGCTGAAAAATCAGAAGACAAGAATGACTGATGATCGCCAAGAACACTCGGCGAGTGGTTCTTCATCTGGCCAAAAATTATAGCAGGCCAGCCCTGGGAAGAAGCTAACTCGGTGATGGAAAATGGCGTGTCAGCAAAGCGCCGACTGGATCAACGATGAAGATCCTGATCTACTAAAGTCACAGAAGGTATATGGTGAAGAGTCAAGTCAAGAAGGCGATGGAAAGTGACATTTGGTGCATCACTAGCCTGGTCAGTGATGCTCGACTTATTTCGCCGAATGGCTCCATAGGCAAAAATTTGGGAACGTATAAATGGAATATTTAAAAGAGAAAAGGAATTTCCACACAGTCTAACTCTGAGTTTTGTTTATCTAAAGCACTCTAAATATTTTTTTTAGTCTTTTTGAGTAGGAATTTAAGGTTGGTATTGATTTGGAACTGATTTTGAGCATTGTGAAGACTAGCAATATGTTACCCAAACTGATGGAGAACATAGCTGGTAACATTTTCTTGCTTTTTATTATGTTTGGTTAAAGCCTCCATTCTAGGGGGTGTGATAATGTGATTAATTGTTTCAATTAATTTATGGGTGTTAGTATTTACTGATTTCTTTTGTTGATTTGTAGTGGGTTCAATCAATAATTGAGTTGATTAATTGTAGTTGCAAATGCAGTTCTAGTTTAGTATTCTAGGCTTGCTTAGGAAGATATTTTAGAATTAAAGTTATTAACTGATGATTGTTGTGATTGGGTTATTGTGAATCATCTTGAGAAAGTGTGTTTGATTCTGTCCTACCAATCTAGCACGAGAGATTAAATTAATGGAGGTTTTAGATATTTCATATTTGTTGGACTTGTCGGGTTCTTAGAGAAATTGATTGATTCGTAATAGTTGATTGAGAAATAGTTGTTTCACCGAAAGTCTAGCCTACCCACTAAGATTCAATAGTTTTATGTAAATAATAATCACCCATACATCGAAATTGACATTTAACATGGATCCCTCTCTACTTGATTACTCCCCTGTTTTCATAGTTTTTAATTGCTCACTCTAATCCCCCTAATTAACACTAGTTGTCAAACCCTTGCCATTTACTTTAATTATTTTGAATATATCTATTCCTACAATCTATTAGAACACTTCTCTAACTTCTTAATTGAATTATCCACCATATCACTCCCTGTGGGATCAACCCCAACTCTTTGTTAGGTTTATACTTGATTGCGACCGCCAAAACTTGGAATTGGATGAAGTATAGTTGAGTGTTATCACAACTGCTGAACCTGTGGAACTAGCTGCATACTAACTCAAGGGTGTTTCTAGATTCTGGTACGACAAATGGAAGAAGAGTAGAGCTGAAGGGGCACCAATTGTGAGTTGGGCTGTGTTCAAAGAGGCCTATTTGGGCGTTTCTTTCCCCGTGAACTTAGAGAGGAAAATGTAAGAGAATTTCTCACTCTTAAGCAGGAATCCATGAATGTTCATGAGTACAGCCTCAACTTCTCTCAACTGTCTCTCTATGCAATGGAGATAGTTGCTGATATGAGGAGCAGGATGAGTTGTGTTTGGGTTGTCTCGTCTGCCAAGCAAAGAAGGTAAGGCTGCGATATCGATAGGGGTCATGGACATAGCGAGACCTATGATCCATGTGCAGCAGGTTGAGGTAGACAAGATGAGAGATAGGGAAGAGTTTTGTAGCTAGAATCCTAAGACAACATAAAATGAGTCCAGGCAGCAAAAGAGCAATCCGAACCAGTCATCTTTTCAACAAAAGCCAACTAGACTTGTTACATCATCTGCTAGTGCACCTGTACCTAGGAATAGAGGTGAGTTAGGAATCAGAATTTGCAGAACTTCATAGCTAGAACTGTTCAGTATCAAGGTAGTTTGGCACAAGGGGCCAACTGGACTTCTGCATGGGCTAAGTATGGTAGGAACCACCCAGGAGCATGTCGAGATGACTCCATTGGTTGTTTCAAGTGTGGTCAGACACGTCACTTCACGCGAGAATGCCCTAAGAACATGCAGGGTAATGGTAATGGGGGAAATAAAGCCTAATCTTCTTCTGCGACTTTGACAGACAGAGATGCACCTAGAGGATCTACTTGAGGGATAGACATAGGAGCAAACCATGTATGCTATCACCAGTCGCTAAGATCAAGAGAATTAACAAGATGTTGTCATATTATGATCAAAGTATTTAATTTTGATGTATATGCATTGCTTGATACATGTGCGAGTCTATCTTTTGTGACTCAATATATTGCTATAAATTTTGATATTCTTTCCGAGCAACTTTTTGAGCTCTTCCCTGTTTCCACACCTGTTGGTGACTCTATCTAGTTGAGAGTGTTTATCGTGGTTGTATCATTTTTTTCAATCACAAGGATGCCATGGTTGACTTAGTCGAGTTAGATATGGTAGACTCTGATGTTATTCTAGGTATAGACTGGCTTCATGTTTGTTATGCCTCAGTTGATTGTAAAACTCGAGTAGTTAAGTTCCAGTTTCCTAATGAGCTTCTTATAAAGTGGAAGAGTAGTTCAGTAGTGCCTAAGGGTCATTGTATTTCGTACCTTATGGCCAGAAAGTTAATTTCCAAGGGTTGTATCTATCACTCTGTTCGAGTTAATGACTCTAGTGTTGAGACACCTCTGATTCAGTCAGTTCCAATGCTGAATTAGTTTCCATAAGTCTTTCTAGATGATCCTCCTGGAGTCCCTCCTAAGATTGAAATAGAGTTCGGTATAGATATCCTTCATGATACTCGACCTATTTCTATTCCTCCTTATAGAATGGCTCCCACTAAGTTTAAAGAGTTTAAAGAGCATTTGCAAGACCTTGTTGATAAAGTTTTTATTCGACCAAGTATTTCACCTTGGGGCACTTCGGTCTTATTATTGAGGAAGAAAAATTGTTCTCTTAGGATGTGTATTGACTACCGATAATTGAAAAAGTTACCACAAAGAATAAGTATCCCCTTCTGAGAATTAATGATCTTTTCGATCAACTTCATGGTACCACTTGCTTTTCTAAGATGGACTTCAGACCTGGCTATCATTAGTTGAGAGTAAGAGATAATGATATTCTAAAGACAAAATTCTGGACCGCTATGATCATTATGAGTTTATTGTCATTTCCTTTGGTTTGACTAATGCTCCTGCAACGTTCATGGAACTTATGAATAGAGTGTGTAAGCCTTATCTTATTATGTTTGTTATCGTGTTCATTGATGACATTATTCTTTATTTGACAAATGAGGAGGATCATGCTAGTCATCAAAGTGTACTTCTACAAACTCTCAGAGATAGAAAGTTGTATGCCAAATTTTCCGAGTGTCATTTTTGTTTTGAGTCCGTGGAATTCTTAGGCCACATTATTTCTAGTGATGGGATTCGAGTTGACACTCAGAAGATTGAGGCAGTGTATAACTGGCCTAGACCCAGATCTCGAACTGATATTAGGAGTTTCTTAGGATTGGCTGGTTATTATAGAAGTTTCGTCGAGGGGTTCTCATCTATTTCATCCCCTTTGACAAAGTTGACTCAGAAGACAACAAAGTTTCAATGGTCTGAAGCTTATGAGAAAATCTTTCAGAAATTGAAAAAATAGTTGACTATTGTCCTAGTGTTGACCTTACCAGAGGGTACACAAGGCTTTGTTGTGTATTGTGATGCGTCAAGAGTTGGACTGGGTTGTGTATTGATGCAGAATGGTAAAGTTATAGTTCATGCCTCCAAAAAGCTTAACATTCACGAGAAGAATTACCCAACCAGTGATCTAGAGTTTGTTGCGGTAGTGTTTGCTTTGAACGTATGGTGTCACTACCTCAATGGTGTTCATGTTGATGTGTTCACTGATCACAAGACTCTTCAGTATGTGTTATGTCAGAAAGAGCGTAATCTCAGGCACAGGAGGTGTTTGGAGTTATTCAAGGATCATGATATGAGTAACCTCTATCACCCGGGTAAGGCAAGTGTTCTTGTTAATGCCTTGACCAGGTTGTCTATGGGCATTACTTCCCATATTGAGGAAGGCAAGAAAGATTTACCAAAAGATGTGCACACACTTGCACGATTGGGAGTCCGGTTAATGGATTCCAAAGAAAGAAGAGTAGTGCTGATGAATGGGGCTGAATCATCATTAATGTGCGAAGTGAAAGAGAAACAAGACCAAGACCCTGTTTTTCTATAATTGAAGAAAAATGTTCATAAGTAGAAAGTGATGGCTTTTGAACAAGGGGGAGATGGTGTTCTGATATATCAAGGAAGACTGTGTGTGTCAAATGTGGATGAACTCCATGATAGGATCATGGAAGAATCTTATAGCTCCAGATACTCTATCCATCCTAGCTCCACAAAGACGTATCATCACTTGAGAGACGTCTATTGGTGGAGTAGTATGAAGAGGTGTATGGTAGAGTTCATTGCTAAGTGCCTGAGTTGCCAACAAGTCAATGTAGAGCACCAGAGGCCTGGTGGTATGGCTCAGAACATAGATCTTCTAGAATGGAAGTGGGAGATGATCAATATGGATTTCATTACTGGTTTACCGCGGTCTCGTAGGCAACATGATTCAATTTGTGAAATTATAGATTGAATAAATAAATCAACCCAGTTTTTGTCGTTAAAGATTACCTCTTCACCAGAGATTATGAGAGATGATATATTCAAGAAGTAGTCAGACTTCATGGAGTTTCGGTGTCCATTATTTCCGATAGATGTGCGTAATTCACTGCACAATTCTGGAAGTCTTAAAACAAAGGTTTCGGTTCGAAGGTAAATTTGAGTAGTGCTTTCCTTCCTCAGATTGATGGTCAAGCAGAGCGAACAATTCAGACTTTAAAAAATATGTTGAGAACATGTGTGATCAATTTCAAGGGTAATTGGGATGATCACTTACCTCTCATTGAGATTTCTTAAAACAATAGTTATCACTCTAGCATCCAAATGGCTCTTTATGAGGCTCTTTATGGGAGAAGATGTAGATCTCCTATTGGATGGTTTGAAGTTGGTGAAGCTCAATTGATAGGACCAGACTTAGTTCATCTAGCTCAGGAGACAGGTAAAATGATTCAAGAAGGGTTGAAAACAACGCTAAGTCATCAGAAATCCGATAGGATGTTACGAGAAGAGATTTGAAGTCTGAGATGGATGACTGGGTTTACTTGAAGGTTTCAACCATGAAGGGTGTTATGAGATTTGGTTAGAAGGGAAAGCTTAGTCCCCCCCTATATTGGTCCCTACAGGATATCCAAGAGGATCGGCAATGTAGCTTATGAGTTGGAGTTACCGCCAGAGTTAGCAGCAGTTTATTCGGTGTTTCACATTTATATGTTGAAGAAGTGTATGGGAAATCCTTCACTTAATATACCTACAAAGGATATTGGTATTAAGTACATCCTATCTTATGATGAAGTACCTATTTAGATTCTGAATTATCAAGTTCGCAAGTTAAGAACCAAGGAGGTGGCATCAGTCAAGGTCTCAGGAAGATATGATGAAGCGATAGCCACATCTCTTTCCTTCTGGAGAAATTCTAGACCAAGGTAATGACTTTTTGTAAAACATTCTTTAAATTGATATGCCTGGTTGTCTTAAACTGCATGTTGGGTGTTTGAGCTAGGTGTTAGATGTTTCCACCCTTAATTCTACTTAGAGAAATCTCAGTCGAGGACGAATGTTCCAAAGGGGGAGATTTTGAAACCTCTCGGTCTTAGAAAGAGCTAATTTTAGAAAGAACTAATTCTAAAATAGCTAATTTGAAATTTGTGAAAGTAAGACCGAATGAGTGAGGTAGCCCATAAGGTATCAATTGAAAGAGATTTAAATCATCTTTTCAACGCCGCAGAGTTTGATAAATTTTGAGTTCGAATAAGAAAGATATGCTTGTTTGAGTTCAGCTTATCTTATTAAAGAAATTCATCCGAATTAAGGACGGCTATTTTAGTCTTTCTCCTCACCCCATTAGCCTTACACATTTCTTTACCCTTTTCGAGGTCTAAACTTATTGGAATCAATTTTATGCACTCCAAAAGAGCTTAGGCTTTTGTGGAGAGGAGTTCAAAGGAGTAAATGAAGAATGATCAAGATTCTTGCGAAGCTTTGAGGATTTCCGCCAAGAATTTGATCCTTTCAAGGTATTTAAGTTTTCATAGTGTTGGTTTTGTTCACGCACACGCTAATCATGAGTTTCTTTTATGAATTTCATACATCAGATTCAGTGTATTGAGTTTCTTCAAGTTTGTGCTTCATTCTTTAATATGAGTTTTCATTGAGTTCTTGAGATGAGGATTTTGTGTTTGAGTATTTTTCTTCAGTAATTTTGAGTGGATTTCGTTGTAATTATGTTGGGTCTAAGAATCTAAAAGAGTTTAAGGGAAATCATTTGATTCTACGGGAGTTAAGACATAAAGTTGAAGCAAGAAAATTCGTCAAAATTCTAGGCTGGGGCTTGGAGCGGCGAGCCACCATATCATCAGAAATACTGTCGAGTAGTTTAGGGCCTGGCACGGCATGCATTTCAGTGTTCCCCAAACACCGTTCAGTAGTTTTGGGGCTAGCGCTCTGCGCCACTCAGTGCGTCAGGTCCCCTACTCTTCCATCTTTCTTTCCACTTGTGTTCCCACGAGTCATACCTATGTTCTCTACTCGATATCAACATTTAAAATATTCATTAATCCTTGACAGATCATGCATATCCAAGTCATAACTATTGAATTCATAATTCAAATTCAAGATAGAGTTAAAAGTAAAGTTTGAGGAAGTTCTTCTGAGTCATTTGAGAAGTCTTAGGCAAACTTTTAAAACTTGTTGAAAGACTTGAGTACTTGAGTATGAGGATGAAGAGAGTTGAGTTTCATTTTTCAAAATGAGTATATGTGAACTAAGTATTCCCAAGAATAAATACTTTTACATTTACAATGAGAGGAAACTTTGATTTCAAAAATGAGTTCATAAGAAGTTTTGTGCACTATCTCTTTTACGAGAACCTTTTGAGTAATAATCTCAAAGTTTGAAGATAAAGAAATGTTTTTAAACATATGATCATGTGATATATTAGTGAGAGTAGTATTGAGCACTGATTTCTTTATAATGCATCTTTATTGTTGCTTTTATATTGAACTGAGATGAGTATTTTTGAGTTTGACTATCTTTGAGTGTCTCTAAGTATCCTTAAGTACCCTTAGGTTGAGTTGAGTTTAGATGAGGTTTAGTATGATCTTCCTTTTCATTCGTTCAAGCTTAGATCTATGTATTATAGTTCCCCTTGCATGCTCGTACATTTCATGTACCGACGCCATTTGGCCTGCATGTTTCATGATGGAGACAATGGTAACCAGGGTCGTCAATAGGCGCTCTGTTGATATCACTTGTAGTTCCAGAGTTTCTTTGGTGAACCTCCTTGCTTCGGAGGGTTCCACATTTACTTTCAGTCATATTAGGATGTTGTGGGTCTTAACCCGACATCCATCATAGTCATTAGAGGTTTCATAGATAGACATTAGTAGTTGAGGAGTCTTTTTCTCATTCCTTTGTTGATGTCTTAAAGACTGTGAGTTGACACTTATGTTCATTTGAGTATATTGAGTAAACTATTTAAATGATGATATCTTATGACTTGATATTTTATGAGATTTATGTTATTAAGTAATACTTCTGCTAATATTTGAGCTAGTCCAATGGTTCTCTTGGGATCAGCAATGCTTCTCGAGTGTTGGCCACGTTCAGGGAATCTCGGGGCATGACACTTCAAGATAACAAGCCCCAAGTCTGGCACATGCGAAGTATTATTCACTTAAAAGAACAAGTCAACAAAATAAATAGGTCACTTAAGCGACTAAGCGGTGTTCGCTTCTCCGAACTCATTTAAAAAGGCAGAGGTCACTTAAGCGAAATGATGGTCGCTTTTGTGAACTTCATGTCGCTTTTGCAATGCTCGCCTTTCAAAAAAGGATAGAATGGGAATTTCTCAAACATTAATTAGACCCAAATTCAGAAAATAGGGTTAGAGTGGAGCATTATTTATCATCCAAGGATTGTTAAAGGTCTCATAGTGTTTTTCATTTAGGGGTTGAGACATTGAAGGCAAGTTGCCTCACATTTCATTTGTGACTTTCGAGATTGTGTTCTATATTAGTAAATATCTTTTACCTTCTTCATTTCCTTGTTCTTAAATTCTAGATATGTAGCTATAATTACTTGTATGAAATTTGGGCTTTTGTGCTAGAAATAGACAAAGCTATTTGGGTTTTTATATATTGCTCTATTGCTTTTGTAATTCCTTGTTTACATGTTTGATTTCATGAATAGGTTCAATCTAGTTTTATGTTTGAATTTATGGGTTGAGAGTGCACGCTCAACCTTAGCTTCCGATCTTTGTGGGTTGCTTGAAAATAAAATCCATGAAGTGGAGAGATAGATTGTTAAATATATTTTAACTTTAAATCTTGAATTTCAGACTGAAAGGAGAATTTTTAGGGTTTCATTGTTGAAGGGAAGACTTTCTCTAAAGAGTGGTCTAAGTTAAGGTAGTGAGTTGTTTTGTAATGATGTGATTGATACCAAAAGATGATATCACATTATAACCCTTTGAGACCGAAATGATATTAGGGTTGAATTAAGAAGACTTAGCCTATCTATTAGTGATTGATCTTGGATTGAATTGCAACGGATCGTTGAATGTTAATTGAATCTCAAATTATCCCAATTCACGTACATCCCTTGATTGATATTGTCTTTTCTCCCATTAGCAATGTACTTTTAAATATTGTCTTCTATTTGATAATTTTTGTACCTTGTATGCTTCGATTCAAACTAGCATCTAGTTAGTCTTAAACTTTTCAATTGCCGACAAGTTATTCTCTATTGGATTCCTCCTCGACTCTTCATTGGGTATTTTTATTGACGATGACCTCTGCTCCTTTTAATAGGTTTTAACGAAGGCATTTGAGCATTATCAATAGGTACTACATTCAAAGGAATAAACCCAAATTCCTTAAAAAATACTTGTTCGAGGACCTTACAATTTGGATCATGCACCATTGAAATTCCTATGGACCATAATGATCAACCGTACGTCGAGTTATACGGTCCTTAAATTAGTACACTTCCTACAACACCATTCTACGGATTGTCGAAATTCCTATGGTCCATAAACCCCAACTTTAACCCAAAATTTTAACTAAGTCTTGATTACCCGTACAGAACCCATCTACGATTTGTTTGAATTCCTACGGCTCGTCCTATTCATTCGTAGGTCAAACATCATAAACTTGTAATTTCAAAAATTCAACTTCAGCTCTACGGTTCTCTTCCCACGTTCCATGGGACTTCCTACAATCCATTGGTCTGTCTCTGTAACACCTCAGAATATAGTAGGCTAAGTTGGGGCTAAAATAGAGGATGAGAGCCAAGACAAGGAAGGAAGCTTGGGCAGCCTTCACCAAGCATAGCCTCACCTTCCGTGGCCACCATGACACCCCTTGGTAGTGGCCACAGGCCATGGTGATGCTCCTTGTAGGCTAGGTTAAACTTCCCCAAAACAATAGCCTTCCCACGAGCCACTAGATGTCTCGTGAAGGCCACCATGGGAGGTGTTGTCGTCATGACTTAATTTTAGGGGAGAAAAGGGGTGGTAACCTAGCCACTAGTCAAGGGACCACGGGCACCACTACAGGTCGTGGGGACCCCTCGTGGCAGTGAGTCGTCAGTTGTCAGTTCAAGGGATTTTGGGTCTTTTCTAGTTTTAATTAAATCAAAGCTATGTCATGTTGCCAAATCCTAGGACCCCTATGTAAGTTATTTTAACCCCAAAACTCACCCATTTAAGTCATTATTTCCAAAATCCAAAAGAAAATCAAAGTTTTTTCTCCCCAAAATATTTCTCTCTCTAGAAACTTGAAGAAGAAGAAAGGATTCAAGCTAGGTGAAGGTCAAGCCTCAATTACTCCATTGAAGATAAGCATTGGGCATTGAGGTGTGATAGTTTTCATCCATGGATTCCTTGCATTCATGGAGTTCCCAAATTCCTCAATTTCAGAGTTAGAATTCACCAAATTGAGTTAGGGTTTTCTTCAATCGTCATGGGTTCTCTTCAATGTTGATTTAAATAATTAAATTATGATATCTTATGCATGAATCGATGAAATACTATGATTTTTATGATGATTTTCCCAGGAACCCATGTAACCCCCATGTTTTCAAGTTATGAATCATATGATGTGGGATTTTTATTGTAAAGGAAGAGTTTTATGAAATTAAGCATATATTACTAGTTTTACATAAATTTATGATGAAATATATATATAACCCATGTTTTCTAAGTATTGATGATTGAAAGTAGGTTTTGAACCTCAAGAAGCAAATTATGGACTTATGCATTTTCTTATGAAATCTATTTAGTTGTTTTAAGAATGCTTTGAGAGTAAAGTATCAATGATGATGATCATGATGTTTTTATAAGGATTTTCTCATGTACACATAAGATTAAGGTGTGAAAGATTTTCTCACATAATAAGGGTTCTTAGGTTGAAAGGCTTTCTCACCTAATTGAATCAAAAAGTAAGAGTTATCCTAATGAATCTAGCTTGGATTGGTTATCCTAGGATAACTTTCCATGTATGATGACTTAACTTGGATTTATAATATGACATGCCTTTCTATGGATAATAAGTTCATGTAAGAAATTACTATTCCTTGGGATTTATACTTTGCACCGAGAGAATATTGAGATAGAAGCTCTCACGTTAGTAGAGGCCGGGTTTCTAGAAGCATTCTCATTATCTCTTACCTATGTGCCCCCACATGATGATTTTCTTAAGAAACATTAGCTAGTATATCTACTTAAGCTAAAAGTTCATGGTTCTACCTTGGCAAGTAGGACAACCCTTTTCGGTGTGGGAGACACCGGGGATCATGTTATAGCTCACATTGTCTCTATGTCAGTTAAGGCTAATTCCCACATTAATAATGAACTAAGGTTAATTTAAGAATTATATCACATGAGTTCAAAGGTTTTTAAAGAAAATGTTAGCCTGCATTTACCTTGGTTTTATTACTTATGTTTCTAACTCTCTTATATCATGTTTTAGCTTGGTCAATTGCATGTCATAAAATGAAATGTTCTTTTTAGCATGTTTTAAATGTTTAATGCATAGCTATCATAGTTGGTACATTGTTTTTTACTAAGACATACTCTTGCCTATATTTTTCCAAATATAGGGTCCGACAGTAAGGGTCATCATTTTCGTGGCTAAAGATTGCCTTGAGGCTTTTCTGAGCTCTGGTGATTACTCATGCTTCGAGGACAGACTTTCATTATTTTAGTTCATTTTCTTGTATTTCACTTTTGTACATTATGTATGGGCTAGGCCAAATTTAATTCTATTGTATTAGATGGTTGTGATGAGGCGAGTGTATTAGACTTCCACTTTGCCTTTATAAAGTGTTTTGGACTTAGACTATTGTTTTACTCTTATTATTATATTTCTTATGTTATGAGAGCTAAGTAGCTTGTATGGAGTCGTTCAAGGTTCTATACACCATGTTACATCCAAGGGTTACCCCTAGGTCGTGACAAACTTGGTAATCAGAGCAGAAGGTTTAGAATAGTCCTAGGATTTCTCATAAGCCACGTCTAGTAGAGTCTTGTTCTTAAGTATGAAGCGCGCCACATTAATGAATGAAAGGATACAAGATGACTAGGAAACTCCACTACTTTCATTACTCTTAAGTCGTGCATTAGAGTTTAACTCTATAAGGTCTCTCTAGTAATCCTTACCCTATTTTCTTCAGGAGATGACCAACCGAAGAGCTCATACTAGAAGGAACGTGAGGGAGACTGAGGAAAAAGAAGCTCCTCCCAAGCTCCTCAAGTTTTGGACTTAGACTATTGTTTTACTCTTATTGTTCAATTTCTTATGTTATGAGAGCTAAGTGGTTTTTATGGAGTCCTTAGAGATTATATACACCATGTTACATCTAGGGGGTAGCCCTGGGTCGTGACAGTATCGTAGACCACTAAATCAGTGCAAAAATTGTACTTTACCTTTACTTTTAAACTTTTCAAATTCTTGAGGTGTTACAATAGAAATACTTGTAACATAGAACATGTATTTATGATACTTATTGTAGAGAGAGGTGAAGCCATGTGACTTAAGTACAAGGAAGATAAAAAAAAATTCTTTTATTTTGTTGAGTAACCATTTAAGTAGAGTTATTTAAAATATTAATGATAGCTGGCAGAAAATAAGATATATGTATATATGTTACAATTCTCCTTAAGATATGATCACTCCTTAACTTAGCATAGAGTAATGCTTCGCTACTCTTCTCGTTATTTATAACTCTTTGCAGCAAATTCTTAAATGCAAAATTGTTGGGCATACCCAATAATCATTAAATGTGTATATAGTACAGCACATAGTTCTTTATACATTAAGAGTTAATGCACTCGCTTAAAATAATAAATTTATCACATATTTCGAGAAGCTAAATCCTCCCCAACTTATAATGATTTGGTTAACTCTTAAAATTTTATAAAATTTCAGCAGAGTTTCCTTTGTAAGTAGGCTTATCGGGAACCTTTTAGATAACCATAATATATACACATACACATCACAGAGCATCACTACAAATACAACACCTAAACTATCATAAACAGGGCTCCGTGAAGTCTAAAATCAAGTGTCTGAAATCATATGAATACATCATTTACCTAAATATATGAAGAAAAAATTTGGAAATTCTATTCATCACATCTGTGAAGTCTGATGGGATATTTTTTTAGCCCAAATGACTTGACAAGGAAATCGAAGTGTCCATATATGTTCCGTGAGTTGTGTTGGGAATATCTATTTCACGAATCCTTAGCTGGTGATAACCGAAACTTATATCAATCTTTGAAAAACTTCTAGCTCCCTATAGCTTACCAAAAAAATCGTCTATTCGAGGAAGATGATATGTTTTCTTTATTAACGCTTTATTTAGCTGGATGTAATGTGTACAGATCCCAATATACCATTTTCTTACTTACAAATAGCATTAGTGCACCCCAAGGCGATAGATTGGGTCGTAAAAAAGTCTTATTAAGCAATACATTCAACTCCTCTTTTAATGTATCTCCTTCAACTCACCACATGCAATTCTATAAGGTGGAATTGATATTTGTTGAGTACCGGGATCTACATGATAGATATAAAAATCAATTTCCCTGGGACACCCAAAAAGCATTAATTTGGTAGTGTACCATGTAACCCTTTATAGCTTAAGAGTTATATAATTGCTTAAAAGTAATAAACTTATTCGCACTCTGAGATGCTACAATAATGTTCTTCATTCTAGAGGTGTAAGTTGACGCCCAATAATGAACACATGTTTTTATAGAATATTGGTTTGTTACATTATATATATGTATGATGCTATTGTTAGAAAAAATTAACTGACTTTGGATATTACCCTATATAGAAAGGTGTCAAGATCAAAAACAGGGTAGAAGGGTTAGTAGATGGCCCAGTAAGGGTTCATCTCATCTGCTAATTTTCGCTTGATTAGTACTATTATTATTTATTATATGAGTAGTGTTTTTTTACTTCATTTTATTAATTGTTATTTTTTGCTTCATTGATCTTTTTTAGTTGCCCTCTTTAATTTTTCATTTGCTTTATTATTGCTATTTTGTTATCATATTATTCTTGCAATTACGTTTTGGTAATTGTTCTTATGAGTCAATATTCTGTTAAAAACGGTCTCTCTACCTCAGAGCGCTAGGGATAAAACTTATATATCATATGCTCCCTAAATCACATTTGTACAAATACACTAAATATATTGTCATTGATGTTACACTCAAAAGATCTACATACCATTGTTGTACCATTAAAAAAGTCATTTAATATATATGTTAATAGTTCTCAATAGTGCTAAGGTGCTTTTTAGTTTAACCAACCTACATATATGTAAAAAGAAAATCATTAATTTTTACATTTATCTATTGTATGCATCCACAAAAACTCACTTATTTACGGTATGAAAATCATGATAACTGATAATAAACCTCTATGGTAGGATATCATTTGTCGCTAGAGTCTAACTCTGTTTCTTTCAATTTGTTTATCTTGTTTTGCTTTTACGTTTATATAAAAGAAGAAGGTTTCTTGGCTTTTTTAGCAACTCTTTAATATCTACTTCTCACATAATATTTTTAAGTCCCCAAGATTAAATTTTGATATATTTTATGTACACGCATCTTTAATTTAAAATCACAAGATATATATATTTTTTAAATTTTCTTAAGTTTTGCAACAAGTCAAAAAAGGAAAAATCAAATTGAAATGAAGGTAGTTGACATTAATTTATGCGACTATGCAAAAATTAAAAATGGCAACCAACATCTCATTTAGTTGATTGATCAATTATGGGATTAACTCATCATAATATTAGTCCCGGGATTAGTTACTTCTTATTCCTTAACCTTCCTACCAAGCGGTTCCATTATGTCGTATATTTCACACGACTTATATTGTTTATCTAATGATCATAATATCTAATACTAAGCACATGCAAACAGACACCAACCATATATAAAATTTTGTTAATTAGATCCCGTCTCACATGCACCATATATATTAAACTAGTTAATTGGTATGTTCTGTCTAAACAATAGTTTTTGTAAATAGTTGAGTGTTCAAAGATATAATAAATTTAAAAGTAGTTTTCTTTAAAAGCATGAAATATTGATAATTCAACGTTAAATTAATCAAAAAGGTCAAAGTGTTACTTAAATTATAGTACATAAAAGATAACATACTTACATATCAATCTCCCGTGTCGATATAAAGTGGAAATAGAAAACTTAGTAGTAGTCATGATGACCAAAGAAATACTTTAAGTCTCAATGTAGTTGATTAGAATCAATATTAAGGGGCTGGTAGGAAAATTCAGTCAAAGAGGACAGTCAAAGAGGGGCAAAGTTTATCTTCCAAGCCAATATATATCTAGGACTACTCCTTGAATCACATTTTTGGGAATGTTCTAGACAATATTCATACACCGAAAATATTAAAAACTCAGCACACAAGGAATCAAAAACCAAAAAGGCCTCAATCTAGTCTCAAAATCAATTGAACTAAAGAAATTTTTAAAAACTAAAAAAGGACAATGAACACACGCTTGTAAATCCCAAAATCAAACGAAAATTGCACGATTCATGACAAGTGATTGCTTTTGAATTTTCATTTTCCCTATTTTCAAAATCTTTTTCATCATCATTTGCCAATATTCAATCACGTGCTAAAAGATTATAGAGAGAAAAAGGCTCCACTAGGGCACTAACTGCACGTTGCAAGATAGGTAGGCAAATAAGTGGAATGTAGGATCAACCTAACTAAAAGCAATGCAATAACATTGAAAGATTAAGATGGACAAAAGGACAGATTAAAACATTAAAACAAGCCACCGTCATTTAAACCATTATATAAGTTTAGCTAGACATGATCTTTAAACCATATCTCATCATACATAAATAACGAAAACCACCCAAACTAAGAAACAAAGTAATGTCCCTAATACTTGATGAGAAAGATAGAAGCACTCCCTTGAACCTACATGCATGGTGGTTTTCTCGGAAAAACGTAGCGATGATCTGGTTCAATCACAAGTTCATATGCGGATGGAATTATTGGATTGATGGGTAGGTCATTTCGGCTTGATGGGGATACCACTTGCCGCCGGTTTGGAAGAGTTGAAACATAACAGTAGGAGAAACGAGAAATAGCAACAATAGTGTTAACATTAGTTGGTGTACTTCTTTCTGGTGTTACTGAATTTCTAGGAGGCTCATATGCTCTAAACGCCCCTGATTCAGAAAAAACCTTAAATCCCATTGAACTAGAATCAACACAATTGACCTATAAATCGGGTTCAACCTGAACTAGTTGATCCAAATTTGAATCCTTTTCTTTTTGTTCTTCTTCAACTTCAGTTTTTACTGATGAAAAATAAACATTCTCATTTCCAAATTCTTCGGTTATTGGAGATTCATGATTAGCTTAAGCTGGTGGATTCTCCTCATTACTTATCTCCATTGAAATGTAACAAATAACCAAAAACAAATAGAGAGAAATCAAGAATTGGGTATGAGAAACTGGACAGGCGGAAATATGAAATATTAGCTCAAGGAAAGAGATATCTAGGGTAGGGTTTGATATAGAAAGTAGATCAGCCGATTTTGGGCTATCCAAATATTTTTTAGATTTGGGCTTTAATGGCCCAATTTTAGCTCTTGCAGTTTTGGAGTTTAACTGAATAAAATGAGTCACGCTTTCAAATTTGATTAACAAAAAAAAAGTATGACAAATCAAGGTTTATGAAGGGTTCTTGGTAGATTAAACTTTATGAAAATCTAACTAAATTAAAACGTAAAAACATTTGATTTTTATAGACTTTTCAGAAAAGCTTGTTCTTTGAAATAATGAGAAAAACAACAAATACAAAAAAGTTGTTATTTCGTTGGAGATGAAATCAAGAAAATAATATTGGGATATACTATTAACCATATGGTGGACTTATAGTATTGATTTTAATCCTTTATAAAGACGTTACGTTTTATGTTAGTTATTACAATAAAGTGTTTGTTTGAATAGATCCTTGTATTTATATGTGTGTCCATTACTTATATAGCATACAATTTTTGGGTATGGAGTTGTTTAACTCATACGCGGAAGATTAAAATTGTCGGTTCTTATAAGTTATAAATTAATTGTTCACAATCAAAGATGAATTTAGACAAACATCTTGATGATTGTAACACAAGATTAAATATAGTTCAATCTTAATTATGGGAATGGTAAAATTCCAACTTCTTGTGTTAGTAGATTTTTCATGTATTCAACGGAGCAAATTGAGATATGTATTTAGATTTTGAATTTCAATAAATACTATCCCTAGTCATGTTTCTTACGAATTAAATATTATAATTGAAAGCCTCTGCTAATATATTTATGGTCCGTACTATGCCTAACTAATTGATCGAGTTCGGAAAATAAAAGGACTATTAGTATTTTTTTCAGTTTACGAGTAAATCGTTTTTTACTTTTATTAGTTTAAAAGAGAGAAAAACTTTTTATTTTCTTAAAAGAAGAAAGAAGAAAATTCTGTGATTCTTTGTTTCCTTAGAAGATGAAAGAAGCAAATAATAGTGGTCAATGGTTATTAGCGGTTATTGATGGTGTTTAATGGTTGTTCATTACCCTTGGTGTTTAATGCCTTTCTAAATCACTTAGGACTCGTTTGGTAGGCGTTATTAAATAGAATAGTCCATGGATTAAAATGTAATCCATCTAATATATTGTTTGGTTACATTATTTTATTTAATCCATGGATTGCTTAGACATTATATATGGTCTTATTTTATCCCTATTAAATGGAGGGATAACTGTTAAACCTTGGATAAGACCTCTAAATGACAAAATTATCCCTTTATTCATTTTCCTAAATTTCTTTTGTAATTTAATTTTCTTTTTATTTATATTGAAATAATTATAAATGTTCTTTTTAATTTTCCAAATTCATTTAGTGTAATTTAATGATTTCATTAATATTTTTTTCTCCTTTTTTTTTATTCATTGTAGTTCGTCGGTTAACCACTTGAATTATTATTTTTTAATAAGCTTTAGCTATTGAACAATATAAGTAGTCTTAAATATATGATAAGTTTAAGATATACTTGACCAACAAAAAAAGTGGTACATCATACCTCAAATTTTATATATGTATATATATATATATATATATATATATATGTATGTATGTATGTATGTATGTATTTAACTTAACTAATTAAAAGAAATAGGAAATCCTAAAAAAACAATATTGTCCCACAACAACTTTGATTAATTATTATCCAGGTAAGGGACTTTGATATAAAATTGTATAAGTATATTTTTAGATCTTCATTTTTGATAAGTTTAAACTCTTTTGTCAACAATCGGTTGCTATATACAATAATTATACAGGTTAGCATTTGTAAAAGTAAATAAATAAAGATTTAGCATATTTTTTTTACTATGAATTTTATTCAACTGTTGCGTAGTATTAAATTCTTGTTATTAATTATGCACAAAAAAGAATTAAAATTGTTTTAGTTTATAAAACACTCTTTTTCTTTGTTGTTATTTTCTAAAAAAAAATTATTGTAGTGCTATGGTCCGGTTATCTACCTTGACTCAATTACATGAAATAAATAATCTCATAATAACACAAGGGTATAATTGGAAAGAAATTTTTGTAGAGTCTTAAATCAAACACATGATTAAGTGGGAAACAATGAACCAAACACTTGACAAAAAATAATCCCTGCACTACTAATCCTTACATTACTAATCCATGCGTTATCAATGTTTGTACAAAACGTCCCCTTAATGATATTTAGTGGTTGTTGAGAACTATTGAGTATGGTTGGTAGTTACTCTTAACAGTGTCAAAATACACTTAATCGTATTTAATGGTTGTTGATGACTATTGATCATGATTCATGGTTGTTGGATACACTTTACAGTATCCAAATTCACCTAAAGGTATTTAATGACTATTAATCATGACTAGAAACATTTCATCTCTCAAAACTTTCCCTTATACTTAAAAGTATAATTAGGGGTGGTGGTTCTCAATGAAAAAATCATCTTTTTTTTTTGAAAATTTTCTTGCCCACACAAGACTTGATTGAGAGTGTTAGTTAGGAATTAGAAGAAGCCTGCAACCCTGGAGTCCCAGTCCCTGAACGACTTGTGTGAAAGCTACAAAAGGTTGTTTTAGAATTTATATAGTTTACATTATTATACTATTATGTAAGTTTGTGATTCTCAATAATGTTTCCGTTGTACATATTCTAACAATTGGCATCACGAGCCTTCTTACATAAAACTGATAATGTAATATGAGTCCATGATTTTGATACATATTTGGTTAAATCTGTATATATCATGATGTTCTTTTGATGAACATTGTTTTGTTGTTTGAAAAAAAAAGTTTGTGTAGTCCTGAGTTGTTAGTTTTCATCCCTTCTTCTATAAATATGATTTTAACAGTTAATATATGAGTTTATATATTGTCATTGGTCCTCTTCCCATTGGATAAACTTGTATATTTTTATACTATTATGTTTTCCTTTTGATTTGATGACTTTTTTTAACTTTCCAACTAAGTTGCATGTTGAATTAGTGAATAAAAGACAGTATATATGCCTAACTAAAACTTCACAATTTACTCTCTAACTGAGTTGGACTTGTCTTCTTTAAGTTGAACTATATATATGAACTTGCTCATATATTTTCTTGAATAGTTAAGTTTTCCTATCAATTCTAACTGTTCATTAGCATGATTATATGTGTCTTGTTTTTGGTTTTTTTAAATATATAAAACATATGTTACTAATGATCTGTTTTAAGTATCTCTAAGATTAAGTATGTCTCACTTCAATCCTCTGTCCTTTATCTTGAACCATAACAAACTGGAATGTCCTAACTATTTGGACTAGAAACGAAACCTTGATATTGTTCTAACATCTGAGAGTTTCAAATATGTGTGTTGAAGAATGCTCCATTAAACCAGCAGATGCAACTGATGAGGAGATTAAGGTCTATGAGAAATGGTTCAAGGCTGATGAGAGGGTAAGGTGCTACATTCTTGCCTTACTATCAAATTTCTTACAACATGAACATTAGTTTGTGACATTTGCTTACAATATGCTCGAATCTCTCAAACAGATTTCAGAGAGCAGAAACGTGCTGCAAAGCAGACTGCCATGAAGGCTATCTTGACCACCAAAATGGTGGAAGGATCACCTATCAAGGATTATGTGCTGAACATGATGAGTTGTCATAATGAGCTGGAGATATTAGGCACTACTATTGATAAGGAATCTCATGTGGAGATGATCCTATAGACTCATGCCAGACAGTTTTCACAAGTTTCTCTTGAATTATAATATGAACAAGATGGATTTGTCTATTATGAAATTGTTGAATGAACTGACAATTGGAGAATCCATTATCAAGCAGAAAACTCCTCCCTCTGTGGCATACATTGTGGGCAAACCTGTCGCTTCTTTGTCTAAGTCGGCTAAAGCCCAAAAGAAGAAGAAGAAGTCGTGCAAGGTTGTGGCACCCAGAGGTGCTACAGGTGGTGTGGTAAGCCTAAGGGCAAGCGCTACCACTCTAAGCAGCCTGGTCACCACAAGAGGCAATGCCCTGACTATTAAGCCAAAATGAAGAACAAAGGTAATTCTTGTTTAAATGTCGTTGAAACCTGTTTAGCGATTGTTTCTACCCAATTATGGGTTGTAGATTCGGGAGCCACTGACCATGTCTGCACTTCTTTGCATGGGTTTCAGGAAATGCGGCGGCTAAGTGAGAATGAAATTTGTGTTTTTCAGGCGAATGGGGAACCAACACTAGTCCTAGCAATATGAAATATCTCTTTTTCTTTTAGTAGTTCCAGCATTCTATTTTTAAGTGATATTCTTTATGTACCTTCGATAAGAAGGAATTTTCTTTCAATTTCAAAAATAAGGATGATGCTTATGAAGTTCTATTTGCAAATAACTGTGTTGTTATTAAGTATGATAAGCAATTCATCCATAGTGCTCCTAAAATACATCATCTCTTTGTATTTGAAGTCACCCATGAAAAAGGGAAAAAAAGTCTCCCATGACATTCTACACCATAATGAATTAATAATATTGATATTTCTCATAAAAGAAAATGTATTTCTGAATTGAGTCAAACTTACTTATGGCACTTACGTCTATGCCATATCAATATAAAGAGGATTTCAAAATTGGTTTCTGATGGACCTCTATGTTCATTGAAAGTGGAGGCACTACCAACCTGTGAATCTTGTTTAGAAGGTAAAATGTCAAAGATACATTTCCCTTTCAAAGGAAATAGAGCCACTAAAAAGTTAGAATTAATTCATTTCGATTTGTGCGATCCTTTGAATATACGAGCAAGAGGGGTTTTTGAGTATTTTGTGACTTTCACATATGACTACTTCAAATATGGATATATTTATTTGTTGCGCCTTAAATCTGAATGCTTTGAGAAGTTCAAAGAATTCAAGATAGAAACAGAAAAGCGACATGGTAAAGATATCCAAATATTACGATCAGATCATGGTGGTGAATACCTTTCTACGGAATTCATTAAGTACTTGTTAGAATTGAGCATTACGTCTCAATATTCTGCCCCAGGAACACCACAATAAAATGGTGTGGCAGATGGAAAAAATAAAACTCTTTTGGAAAGGAAAACAAGAAAAATATACCCTCGAACTATCATAAATGGTATGTTAATATCCTCTGTTATACTTTAACGCTGTATATACCCTTACCGTCTATATATTGGATCATCTATACCTTTAAAACTAATAGATTGACATATGGCATCATCTAAATAATTTACCTTTTTTTTATATATATATAGAGTTCATCTCTATAAAGTTTCTTTCTAACTCGTGCTTGCGCATAACTGATTTTGAGTTGGGCTGAAATGAGGAGCAAATTGACTTTATTTGTTGCTGAGTTGTCATGTCTGTCAAGTAAGGAAGGCAAGGCAGCTATCTTGATAGGGATATGAACATAGCAAGGCTGATTATCCATGTGCAACATGTTGAGGAGGCCAAGCTAAGGGATAAAGAAGAGTTTAAAAATAAGAGAGCTAAGAATGGGAATGAGTTTGGGAAGCAAAAGAGTGATGCAAACCGGTCTTCCTTCAAACAGAAACAAAAGGGACCTGCTCCATCATCTGCTACTGCATCTGCACCAAAGAGCAAGAGTCAATACAATAGTCAGAATTACAGAGCTAAACCTGCCTATTCTCAGGAAAGTATGGCACAAGGGGGTAGTAAGCCTCCTGCATGTGCTATGTGTGGTAGGAACCACTCAGGGATATGTCGTGATTGCTCCACTGGTTGTTTCAAGTGTTGTTAGAATGGTCATTTTATGAGAGAGTGTCCTGAGAACAGGAAATGTAATGGTAATGGAGGCAATAGAGCCCAGTTTACTTCTGTTGCTCCGCCAGACAGAGCTGCATCTAGAGGACCTACTTCAGGGGCAGGTGGAGGAAGAAACTGTCTTTATGCTATCACTAGTCACTAAGAGCAAGAGGATTCGACAGATGTTGTCATTGGTAGGATCCAAGTCTTTAACTTTAATGTTTATGCTTTGCTAGATCCAGGAGCGAGTTTATCCTTTCTAACTCTGTGTGTTGCGATGAATTTTGATGTTCGTCCGGAGCAACTTAGTGAGCCCTTCAGTGTTTCTACACCTGTTGGTGCGCCTATTCTAGTAGAGAAAGTTTATCATGATTGTCCCATTTCCATCAATCACAAGAGTACCATGGCTGATTTAGTTGAGTTAGACATGGTAGATTTTGATGTCATTCTTGGTGGACTAGCTTCATGCCTGTTATGCCTCAATTTATTGTAGAACTCGAGTTGACAAGTTTTAATTTCTAAATTAGGTAGTCTTAGAGTGGAAAAACAGTTCAGCAGTTCCTAAGAGTCGTTTTATTTTGTACGTTAAGGCAAGAAAGTTAGTTTCTAAGGTGTGTGTCTATGACTTAGTCCGAGTTAGAGACTCTAGTGCTGAGATAACTATTATTCAGTTAGTTTTAGTTGTTAAAAAGTTTTCATAAGTCTTTCCAAATGATCTTTTCGGAGTCCCTCCTGAGAGAGAGATAGACTTCGGTATAGACATTGTTCCAGATACTCGTCCTATATCTATTCTGTCATACAGAATGGCACCAGCAGAGTTAAAAGAGTTGAATCAGTAGTTGAAAGATCTCCTTGTTAACTGCTTTATACGACCAAGTGTCTCACCTTGGGGCACTCTGGTCTTATTTGTGAGGAAGAAGGAAGGTTCCCTTAGGGTGTGTATAGATTACTGTTAGTTGAACAATGCTTCTATCAAGAATAATTATCCTCTTCCAAGGATTGATGATCTTTTCGATCAACTTTAGGGTGCCACATATTTTTATAAAATAGACTTAAGATCGGGCTACCATCAGTTAAGAGTAAGGGAATGTTTATATTCCAAAGGCAGCAATTAGGACCCGTTATGGTCATTATGAGTATCTGGTCATGTCCTTTGGTTCTACCCATGCGCCTACAACGTTCATGAACCTTATGAGTAGAGTATTTAAGCCTTATTTATACATGTTTGTTATCATGTTCATTGATGACATACTTATTTATTCGAGGAATGAGGAAGATCATGCTCGACATCTCAGAATAGCTCTCCAAACTCTAAAGGATAGAGAGTTGTATGCCAAGTTCTCTAAGTGTGAGTTTTGACTTGAGTCTGTGGCATTGTTAGGCCACATTGTGTCTGGAGAGGGAATTAATGTTGATACTCAGAAAAATGAGGCAGTGCAAAATTGGCCTAGACCCACATCTCCAACTAATATTAAGATTTTCATTGATTTGGCTGGCTATTATAGAAGGTTCGTAGAGGGGTTCTCATATATTTCATCCCCTTTGACCAAGTTAACTCAGAAGACAGTGAAGTTTCAATGGTATGAAGCTTGTGGGAAAAATTTTCAGGAATTGAAAAAGCTACTACCCAATGTTAACCTTACTAGAAGTTATACAAGGCTTTGTAGTCTATTGTGATGCGTTTAAAGTTTGTTTGGGTTGTGTGTTAATGCAGAATGGCAAGGTTATAGCTTATGCCTCAAGACAGTTAAAAGTTCATGAGAAGAATTACCCAACCCATGACTTAGAGTTGGCTGCTATAGTATTTGATTTGAAGATATGGCGTCATTATTTGTATGGTGTTCACATAGATATATTCACTTATCACAAGAGTCTTCAGTATGTGCTTACTTAGAAATAGCTTAATTCACCAACCTTCAAGTCTTCCTCCATCAGGTCATCTTCCGGAACCAAGCCTTCTGAAAGAAAGCTCATTAGAAAACTCCGTTGCCGAGGCCTGTCCCTTCTCCAGCTTCTTGTGGTCTTTCCCAGCCTTACCTTCTGCTGGGTACTTTACCATCAGACCAACATTCTGTTTCTTCTCTGCTTCAGTCTGTATTTTCAATTCCATTACCTTCTTCCTCAACATCCTCCTTTTCTGGGTCCTTGTTAGCTCAGATGATTTCTCTTATGCTGGACTCTCTCCTACAGCCTCCTTCTCAGGTCTCGGTTTCTGTGCATCTCAAACAAAGGAGGTGGTTAGAATTACTCAATGATTGTGACATGAGTATTCTTTATCACTCAGGTAAGGCTAATGTTGTTGATGATGCCTTGAGCAGGTTGTCTATTGGTAGTACAGCCCATTTTGAGGAAGATAAAAAAGAACTAGCAAAGGATATGCACATACATGCACGCTTGGGAGTTTGACTAATGGATTCCACAGAAGGAGGAGTAGTGGTGATGAATGGGGCTGAAAGCATGATCAAGACCCAATTTTGCTTGAATTGAAAGCAAATATTTATAAGCAAAAAGTATTGGCTTTTGAACAAGGGGGAGATGGCGTGTTGAGGTATCAAGATAGATAGTGTGTACCAAGGGTGGATGAACTCCAAGAGAGGATCGTGGAGAAAGCTCACAGCTCATGATATTCCATTCATTCGGGTTCTACAAAGATGTATCGCCACTTGAGAGAAGTGTATTGATGGAGCGGTATGAAGAAGGGCATTGCAGAATTTGTTGCTAAGTGTTTGAATTGCCAACAAGTTAAAGTTGATCACCAAAGGCCCGGTGGTATAGTTCAGAATATGGAACTTCCGGAATGGAAGTGGGAGATGATTAATATGGATTTCATTACAAGTTTACCAAGGTCTCACAGGCAACATGATTCTATTTGGGTGATTTTCGATAGAATGACAAAATCTGCCCACTTTTTGCCGGTAAAGACTACCCATTCAGCAGAAGATTATGCTAAGTTGTATCTTCAATAGGTGATAAGACTTCATGGGGTTCCAATCTCCATTATTTCAGATAGAGGTGCACAATTTACTACACAGTTTTGGAAGTCATTCAAAAAACGCTTGAGTTCAAAGGTGAACTTAAGTATTACCTTTCATCCTCAGACATATGGGCAAGCAGAGCATACTATTCAGACCTTAGAGGATATGTTGAGGGCTTGTGTGATTGATTTCAATTAATTGGGATGATCACCTACCTCTTATTGAATTTTCTTACAACAATAGTTATCACTCTAGCATCCAAATGGTTCCTTCTGATGCTTTTTATGAGAGAAGATATAGATCTCATATTGGATGGTTGGAAGTTGGCGAAGCTGGGTTGATAAGACCAGATTTAGTTCATCAAGCTATGAAGAAGGTGAAAATGATTCAAGAGAGGTTGAAAACGGCGCAGAGTCGTCCGAAATCCTACAATGATGTTAGGAGAAGGGAGTTAGATTTTTAAGTAGATGATTGGGTGTACTTAAAAGTTTCACCCATGAAGGGTGTTATGAGATTTGGTAAGAAGGAGAAGCTTAGTCTCCGGTATATTGGTTTTTATCGAATATCAAAGAGGATTGGCAATGTAGCTTATGAGTTGGAGCTACCACAAGAGTTACCAGCGGTTCATCCGGTATTCCATGTAACACCCCAGATTCGTGAAGGAAAAATTTGCAGAATTTTCAGATTTGGCGGGTGCCCAATTCGCATCAGGATTTGGACAGCTTTCAAGTCAAGGGTGTTTTTGCCTTTTCCCACTCTTTTTTAATTCCTAAATTAAAAGGGTTTTAGTTAGTCATTTAAAATCCTAAAAACCTAACTAGAACTTACCTAAGTCATTTAATTAACTAAAACAAAAGAATAGAATAGAGTAGAGAGAGGGGCGGCCGAAACCCTAGATGAACCCTAGCTGCCGCCGAAAAATGCTAGAAAGTCACCGGAAAAGTCAAGTCCAGCCCTAGTTGACAGTTTTTCGTGGAGATTTCGTCATCAGGTATGTTGGATTTCACTAATGGGTCCCTTTCGCCCGTTAGATCCCTAAAATATAGATGATTCTTGATTCCATGTTATGAACGAAATTAGGGTTCTTGAACGTTTCTTGATTTTGGGTTTTAAATGTTAGAATGATCCAAAAATTGATCGTTTTTCAATGATTATGAATGAACCCTAGTATTTTCTAAAGTTACAGCCGATTTTCATGAAGAGACTGTTTTAAAAACGTTCTGATTTTGAAATGACATTTTTAACTATATGTTCTAACGGCATGTCACGTTTTAGCTATGTTTTAGTGTTCCAAATCAGCATGTCACGTCTTCTTCAGATTATCGTATGAATTTCAAAACCCTAGCTATGTATTTCTTTTGTTCTTGAATTACATGTGTTAGGTCAGACTTTATCAAAAATCTGTTATACATGCCTCAGTATTATGCATCAATGTCAGTTTAAATTGTTACGTTCAGTTTGCTTATCTAGT
The DNA here is from genome assembly GCA_029582685.1 of Solanum piurae. NCBI lineage: Eukaryota > Viridiplantae > Streptophyta > Magnoliopsida > Solanales > Solanaceae > Solanum > Solanum piurae. The sequence goes on from JAJOOO010002350.1 coordinate 39,145, forward strand.
TTTGAGCTATCCAGAACAATTACAGAAAATCAGTCATAATCATTTTACTACTAAATTCATTGGGACTAGCATAATACCGAGTTGGACTAGGGTTTAGCGTACCCAAATAGTCCAGAACTACTAGCCAAGTAGGTTGTAAGTCCCTTCCATGGGCAACAAATTAGTGATTATGCCAACATGCCTTTATACCTATGGCAGGGTATATTGGGTCCTCTCAATGGGGCGTATACATCGGACTCCACATTCAGCTCATGTGGTTTTATTATCGGTGATTAGTAGCTCTCACAAATCAATCAAACTCCATTTGCATTGACCATGTTCAGTATTCAGTTTCAGCTTGTCATAGTTGGTCATTGCATACAAATTAGTCATGTTTAGTGTTTATTTTTTTGTATTCTATCATATCCAGATATATGTCATTGTTTTTTTTTTTGCTTGTTCAGTTATATATGTATTTCAGCGATACTCCATCCTTATGCTCGGTACCTTTCAATACTGATGCATATATTGCGCTACATGTTCTTGTGGTGTAGGTTCATGCTCTCAGCATCCAGATTGCATATAGTCGTTTTCCGATCTTCAGATCAGCAGATTAGTAGTGGTGAGTCCTCATCCTCCGAGGACCAGAGACATGATATCCTTACTGCTTTCAGTCTTTAGTTTCAGTTTTGGTAGATCTAGTTGGGGCATGTCCCAACATTTCTAGTCAGTTTAAAGGCTTACTTTCAGACATAGTTAGTTTCAGCCTAGTATGAGTTAATATCTTTTGTATTAAATTCTCTCAGTTATAGAATATAGGTATTCCCCATCTTTTCTTTATTTATGATTTTAACTTCCGCATCAGTCATTTTTATTCATGTTAATTATAGTATGCTCAGATTATGCCAGCAGGGTTAGCTTGGGATCACTTGTGATCCCAGGTCCCATGTTCGCGTCTCGGGGGTAGCTTTGGGTGAGACATTTCACATCTCCATGTTGAAGAAGTGCATGGGCGATCCTTCATTGCTCATACCAACTGAAGATATTTGGATCAAGGATAGCCTATCTTATGAAGAGATTCTAGATAGCCAAGTTCACAAGTTGAGGACTAAGTAAATAACATCAATCAAAGTTCTTTGTAGGAACCAATTTGTTGAGGAAGCTACTTGGGAAGCTGAGGAAGATATGAAGAAGAGATATCTACATCTCTTTGAAAAAGTAGAAGTTCCAGATCAAGGTATTAATTCTCTTTTTAGTACTCTATAATTTATATAATTGATGTGTTAGATTTCCTCGTTGGGTGTTTGAACTGAATAATTGATATTACACCCTTCGCCTAACATGAGTAATCTCATTCCAGTATGAAAGTTCCGAATTGGCAGATATTGTAACATCTCACAAATTGAAATAACTAGGAAGAAGTTAAGAATTGGAAATAGCCATTTTTTGACAAAATATAAAGATCTGGATATTTGTTAAGTTGACTTTTTGATCAACTTCAAACGATCATAACTCCTAGATCAGGATGATTTACGTGTGTTTCTAGATATCATAGGAAATATCTAGAAATAATCTTTCCACCGCCGCCAAGTTTGTGCGACTCTGAGTTTGTATGAGTGAGATATGACCATTTGAAGTTGGGCTGTTCAAATAAGGAAAGTCTAAAACCAGATTTTTAAAGGGTATTTTAGTCTTTTACTTACCTAAGTATTTTAATCCATTTTTAGGATTTTAAGTGCGGTCAAATCATATTTTACTCAGTTTAGAAAAGTTGAAGTTCATGCTAAAAAAGAGAAAAGAGAAGAAAGGAGAAGCAAAATAAAGAATCATCAAGAACGTTCATGTTTGGTTGTGGATTTAGCCAAGGTTTCAATCCTACCAGGTATGTGAAATCACATAGCATTGGGTTAGTTCACCCACACACCAATCATGATTCAATTCCATAAAGTTATATAGTTTTGAGAGTAAATCTTATGAGTTTTTGATGATAATTCGATTGAAATCTTGTGGGTTCTTGTTGTTGAAGCTTCTTGAGATTAATTAATGTATTTATGTGTGAATTCGAGTTAAATCTTGCATATATTGATGAATTAGTTGTTTCTAAGTGTTTAGGGAAAGAACCAAGTGAAATTAGAGGGTTTAGAGTTGAAAAACAAAGGAGAAAAGTCGGATGCACCTGCGGAGGGGTCTTGGAGCGCCGCCCCTTTCAGAGTCCCAAGAAGGGGCCTAGGTGCCCCGTGCCTCACAGAGCGCCTGGGACGCCGGTTCTTCCCATTTCTTTCCCATCTTTCCATACTAGTTCCTTAGCAATGTACCTATGTTTTGTAGCTAATTCCAACACTCTAATGTACGTCTAAACATCATGAAATCATCAATAAGCATGAGATCATGAAACTTGAATCCATAATTCAATTTAAGGAAAGTTAAGAGTCAAGTCTAGAAGTTAAGAAGCAAGTCAAGAGAAGTTCATAAAAGTTTTCAAAAGTCTTTAGCAAACGTTTTAATTTTGTCTTAAGACTTAAGTTTCAAGTTGACTAAATAGTTTAAAGTAAAGTTCATTTCTTCAATGATTATACGGGAACTAAGTATTCCCAAAAGTTCGAAATGTTTCCACATTTGAGCAAGAAAGGGAGCATCGATTCCAAGAGAGTTTTTAAGCTAAGTTTGGAGTAATAATCTCAAATCAAAGAAAGAAGTTTTATTTTAAAAATATATGAGCTAAGTACATTTTGGGAGTAGTATTGTGCACCGATATGGGCACGCGAGTTCATAATAACTCAAGTCTCCATAAACCATGTAGACATCATGGGTAGTAAAGAATCATACTTTTTAGATGACAACTAAGTGCTTTAAGCATAGACTAGTGGATTCTCTTAGTTAGGGCATTCTATATGACGACAAAGTATAAGACAGTTCGGGTAGCGTGGGCAAGACGCCGTATCACCACTTAGGCTCATAGTGGTGGTTGTCGGTTAGAGAAACTCCACATAAACTATATTACTTTATTATATGAGTAAAGTTCAGGTTGTGTTTCTATTTTCTTGAATGAACTAAGTTATTTTCTACTATTTTACAAGCTTTTCATATATTGCATGTGTTTTATTGTTTTATATTGAGTTAAGTTATTCATGACTTGAGTAAAGCCAAGGTAAACGTTTCTTTGAGATTCCTTTCAAGCTTATGTTATGTTTATTATTCCCCTCGCATACTCATATATTCAATGTACTGATATCATTTGGCCTGCATCGACTTATGATGCAGAGACATGTAACCATGATCACCATTCAGCACCCCGTTGATTTAGTTGAGCAATCAGAGTAAGTTAGTGAGCCTCGTTGCATTCCGGAGGACTCCTTTTAATTTTCTTTCTAGTATATCAGTTGTTAGGATGATCGGGGGTCTTATCCCAACATCCCTGTTTGTTTTAGAGACTTTATAGACAGATAGTTATAGTTCTTTAGTCTTATTCATTTCAGTTGTATATGTTTAATACTTGAGGTACCATTTTGGCTAAGTTTAATATTGCTTTAAGACATTGCATGAGTATCCCTTTTGAGACTGTTTCTTATGCTTAAGTCTTTCGCTAAGTACGTAAGCCAGGCCAAGAGTTTGCTTGAGGTCAGCAATGGTTCTCGAGTGCAAGTCCTTCCTAGGGTGTAGGCTCAGGGCGTGATAGATAGAGAAGTAGGTTTTAATGAAAGAGTCAAATAGAGTTCCCATAAACTGCAAAAGTCTAACCATCAAACTAAAACATTGTGGAAAGCACCCCTAGAACCTGAGAGTCAATGTACCAAAACTCTAACAAGGAACATAAGTCTAAAGGAAATGGGTACAACCCAATTAAACATAAGAATAACTAACTAGAAAGTCTGAGTCGGAAAAGAGTGGACTAAAACATAGAGAAATCATGGCAACCTGGAAGAACTGGCTCACCGTTGAATTTGAATCGATCACTGGTCTTCTAAACGAGGTATGTCAGTAGCCGCCTGAAGATGCCCTGTACTCAACAAAAAGAGAGCAAGTGTAGTATCAATACACAGAGTGTATTGGTAGGATCACGCGTCTATCCTAATAAGTGAAACATATCCAAGTAACCACAACTTAATAAAACAAGCATATACCAAACATATACAATATCATGCATCATTTCAGAATCAACAACAATTCCACATTCTCAATAATACATCAATATAACAAGTCAATGATCCTCTCATGGAACCCACAACCAAACTATTAGTGTACGATATGTGGTACCCTATCCAAGTTAGTGTGTCGAACGTGACACTAGATCCCATATATGCACCGAAACATGGCACCCGATCCATGTTAGTATGTTGGAACGTAACACCCAATCAATTCAACAAGCCACAATCAAAATCACAATGTACATTCTCATAATCATACAATCAAGTGTTGATTCATGGCATACAATATTCATTCATTCATACTCATTTACGATGAGTGTGATCAATAAGGCAAAATTCGAATACATGCATGCATTAAAATGAAGTAATTACTAGCATACATCACACCAACATGAAATCACAACCATAACCTACCTTGAACAAAGCTTGAACCCTCCTAAGAAACTTGATTCTTCCCTTTCCGGATTCTTTCCGCTTGCTCTAGGTCTACAACAAATAAATCAATACGAGGATCAATAATTAAGGTCTAATTTACTTGAATTATGACAAACTCAATAACCCAAGACCGTACATCTAGGGCTTTACCCACTATCCAAAACAGTTCAAAACCCTCCCCGTAACAATATATGATCAAGATTCTAAGTTCTACGAATTGAAAAATGGATTAGGGGAGTCAAAACCTTACCTTTAGATCCAAAATTCGTGGAAAACTGTCGAGAACTCACCTGGGATCCTTTCCTAGCTCTAAAAAACAAAGTTTGCAGAATAATGGCATTTTTGGGGTTTATTTCTGACATAAATCGCGACTGGCCCGCTATGGCAGCCCCCTTCCCACAATAGCTGCCTCAACCTATCGGGAATAATCCCACCCTGGCAGGAATAATCCCGCCCTAGCTGCTTGCACGGAAACAGAGAGCTAAATTAAGAGTTTCAAACCCCCATTTCACAACACACCTTCAACCCATGACACGCATAAACTACCCGTTCACGCTAAGATAAATGTCGGGAGTTCTACTCGCCCGAATTCAATTTCATTAAGTCGTATGAGTTCCTTTACGTCTTAGCTATCTCCTCATGAAATCAAATTTATCATTAGATCTCGCAGTTTTAACCAGATTTATGTAGACCTTACTGACTCTGATTTCGTCCAAATCTGGACTAGACAAGAAATTCTCAAGTTACTACGAAAAAAAATTTCGGCCCAAAAATTTCCCCGATGGCTTTACTATAACGACAACAACAGGTCGTTACATTCGCACTCTTAGATGCTACAATAATATTCTTCATTTCCAGTGGTGTAAGTTGACTCCCAACAATAAACACATGTTTGATAGAATATTGGTTTGTTAAAACTTATATATGTATGATGCTATTGTTGTTGGATATGACTTTATAAAAAAAGGTGTGAAGATAAAAAATTAAGGTAGAAGGGTTAATAGATGGTCGAGTAGTCTAAAAACTTTAAGGGAACGAGTAGGGGGTATATCTCATCTGCTAGTTTTCACTTGATAAGTAGTGTTATTATTTATTATATGAGTAGTCTTTTTAACTTCATTTTATTAATTGTTATTTTTTTTCTTCATTGGTCTTGTTTTATTGTCGTCTTTAATTTTTCATTTGCAATATTATTGCTATTTGGTTATCATGTTATTCTTGCAATTATGTTTTGATAATTGTTCTTATAAGTCGAGGTTCTATTAGAAACAGTCTTCTATGAATTGAGTATTATTTAAGGGGGAAATATCGTTGACTTATAAGTTTAGAGTTCTTGAGTCTTGAGTTTTGAGTACTGAGTTTCCTTATTGCTATTAAGATCCTTATGTTTATTCTTTCATTTTGATAATTCCACATAAACGCTATGATTTGAGTTATAAATTTTGAAAGGCCTTTACAAGCCAACACTTGAGTTCTTAAATTGAGTTTTGAGAAAGGAAATATGAGTTTTGAGAAAAGATTTTCAAAAACATGATTAGTATGACAATCGAGCATGCCATCAATATATGAGCAGTATGGTATCTAGATATACCATCAATGTTTATGAATTATGACTTCTCGAGTCATCAATGATCATATTAAAATATGATTTTGATATTTTTTTGAGAAAGAGTTTACAAGTATGAATTGAGTATGAGTACAATGGGACTATGTATTCCCAGTGGTATCAATTCTTACATTGATAAAAGTGAAACTGAGATATCTAAATGAGTATGAGTTCAAAAGATATTCAAGACCAGTTACCTCTTTTAAGAAGGCAGTTTGAACAATTATCTCAAACCAGAGGAAGAGTTATGTTTTTAAATATATGAGCATGAGTATATATTATTAGGAGAAGTATTGAGCACCAATATGGGGACGAGTTCAAACAACTTAAAGTCATCATAAACCATGTATGCCAACATGGGTAAAGGGTCATACTTTTTAGATGAATCATTATTGCTTTTTAAGGATAGCTTAGTGGATCCACTTAGTTGAGGTGTTCTCTATCCTGGCAAGGTAAAGGACAATTCTGGTAGTGTCGGGGAGACATTGCATCATCATGTAGCTCATAGTGATGGTTGTCAGTTAGAAAATCTCTCAATAGAGTTAAATTTTACTTTTATATTTCACTTATTATGTTGAGTTTAGAGATGAGAAAGTATTTTGTAAAGCTTTAAATGAATGAATTCTTTCATTTCTTTTGTTTCAGCTTGAGTAAATTGTTATCTATTGCAGTCCTTTCTTTCAGTTATTTGTTATTCAGCTATATTACATACTAGTACATTCAATGTAATGATGTCATTTCACCTGCATATTTTAATGACGCAGATACAAGTTCTTAGGATCCTCAACAAGAGTCTGTTGAGATCACTTCATCCGCTCGTCAGCTTTCGAATGAGGTCTACTTGCTTTCGGAGGACTCCAATTTTATGATTTATTGGTATTAGTAACATTTTGAGTAGTCATGGGTGTTGTCCCGACACTCATCTTTATGCAGTAGAGGCTTCATAGATAGATAATTTTGGAGAGTCTTTCTAATTGGGATAGTCTATTTGAAACTTATGTTTCATACTATCATATTCATTGAAGTTGTGAGATTCAGTATACTGGCTTTAAACGTTCTTCTATTTTGATTCTAATGTATTATGGAGTTAGTTTTCCGCTTGTAGTCAGACAAGATGAGGGTTCGCTTGAGTGCCAGAAGTGGTTCTCGAGTGCCGACCACATCTAGGATATAGGATCGTGTCTTGACATTTACATATCATCTAGGGTATAGGATAGTTCTGGCAGTGTGAGAGAGACGTTGTATCATCATGTAGCTCATAGTGATGGTTGCCGGTTAGAGAATCTCTCAATAGAGTTAAAGTGTACTTTTATATATCACTTATTATATTGAGTTCAGAGATGAGAAAGTATTTTCTAAAGCTTTAAATGATTGAATTACTTTTTTTCTTTTCATTCAACTTGAGTACATTGTTATCGATTGAAATCCTTTCTTTCGGTTATTTGTTATTCAACTATATTACATACTCGTACATTCAATGTACTGATGTCATGTGACCTGCATCTTTTAATGATGCAGATACATATTCTTAGGATCCTCATGTTATGATCAGTTCATCCGCTCATCAGCTTTCGAATGAGGTCTCCTTGCTTCTGGAGGACTCCAGTTTTATGAGTTATTGGTATTAGTAACATTTTGAGTAGTCATTGGTCTAGTCCCAACACTAATCTTTATACAGTAGAGGCTTCATATATAGATAGTTTTGGAGAGTCTTTCAGATTCGTATATTCTATTTGAAACTTATGTTTCATACTCAGTATATTCATCGAAGTTTTGAGGATCAGTAAACTGTTTTTAAAAGTTTCTTTTAATATTATGCTTATGTATGCTGGAGTTAGTTTTCCGCTAGTAGTTACCAGGTTGAGGGTTCGCTTGAGTGCCAGTAATGGTTCTTCAGTGCCGGCCACGTCTAGGGTGTAGGCTCAGGTCATGACATTTACAAATTGATCTCCCATTTTTATATAATGTGGAAATAGCAATATTAGTAGTAGTCATGGTGACCAAAGAAATAAATTATTGCTCAATAAAGTTAACTCGGGTCAATATTAAGGTTGCGAGAGGAAAATTTGGTCAAAGTGGATAGTCAAAGAGGGACTAGGTTTATCTTCCAAGACAATATATATCTTGGATTTCTCCTTGAATCACATTTTTGTGATGTTCTAGACAATATTGATACACCAAAAATATTTTAAAAACTCAGCACACATGAAATCAGAAACCAACAAGGTCTCAATCAAGTGTCAAACTCATTTGAAGTAAATGACTTTTTAAAAACTACAAAGGTTAATGACGCCCGTTTGTAAATCACAAAATCATACGAAAAAATTGTACGATTCATGACAAGTGATTGCTTCTAAATTCTCCTTTTCCCTATTTTCAAAATCTTTTTCTTATCCTTTGCCAATATTGAATCACGGCCTCAAAGATTATTTAGAGCACAAGGCCCGCTAGGGCACTAACCACAAGTCGGAAGTTAGGTAGTAAAATAATGCAAATATAGGACCAACCTAACTAAAAGAAATGCAATAATATTGAAAGATTAAGCCTGACAAAAGAACAGATTAAAACATTAAAACATGACACTGTTATTCAGACCATTATAGAAGTTTAGCTTGGAATGAGCTTTAAACCATATCTCATCATACATAAAAAATTAAAGCACCCAAACAATGAAAGAAAGTAATGTCCCTGATTCTTGATGAGAGAGATAGAAGCACTCCCTTGACCTACATGCACAGTGGTTGTCGCGATTCAATGTAAGGATGATCTAGGTCAATCACAAGTTCATATGGGGATGGAATCGTTGGGTCAATTGTTAGGTCAAGTCGGCTTGATGTGGATACCACTTGCCACATGTATAGAAGAGTTGAAACATAATGGTAGGAAAAACGGGGAAGAGCTCCAATAGGGTTGACTTTAGTTGCAGCAATTCTTTGTGGTGTCTCTGAATTTTTAGGAGGCTCATGTGATATAATCACCCTTGATTCATAAGAAACAATACAACCCATTGCATTTGAATTAACAAAAGTAACCAACAAATCAGATTCAACCCGAACTGGTTCATCCAATTTTGATTCATTTTCTTTCTGTTCTTCAACTTCATATTTTACTTATGAAAAACAAACATTCCGATTTCAAAATTCTTTAGTTCTTGGAGTTTCATTATTAGGTGAAGCTAGTGAATTCTCTTCAATACTTTTCTCTATTGAGATGTAAAAAACAACAACAAAAAATAGAGAGAAATCAAGAATGGAGTTATGAGAAACTAGATTGGCTGAATTATAAAATATTAGCTCAAGGAAAGAAATATCTAGGGTAGGGTTTGATATAGAAAGTGGATAAGCCGAATTTGGGTTATCAAAACATTTTTTTATATTTGGGCTATAATGGCCAAATTTTAGGTCTTGCAGTTTTGGAGTTCAAATGAATAAAATGAGCCATGAGTTCAAATTTAATTTACGAAAAAAAAAAAAAAGATATGAGAATTCAAGGTTTATGAAGGCGTTTTGGTAGATAAACCTTTACGAAAATATAACTAAATTAAAACGTTAATAAAATTGGTTTTTTTTTTTATAGATTTTTAAGAAAAGGGTATTCTTTGAAATAATGAGAAAATAACAAATAAAAAAAAGTTGTTTTTTCTTTGGAGATGAAATCAAGAAAATAATTATATGAATCAATATTTTCTCTCTTTAATATTACTTTTAATTGATTTTTATTCATTAAAATAAATACTACTCCAAATAAAATTTACAAGTTCTTGCAAAATTTGTTTATTTGGGTTATGACTAAGATTAAGTTAGACTGTGGCTTATTGTTATGTGGATTGAAAAAAGAAAAAAAATTTGATGTGAACAAAATAAAACGTCTGTCATATTTTGTCGATAAAATATTTATAGGGTGCTTTCGAAGATAGATGAACATACTAATTGGGTAACCTTTTTGTCCCCCCCCCCCCCTTCCTCCAAAAAAAGTGCTTGACTTTGTTAGATAATTACCAACAGTTAAGTGACCTTCTAAGTTATTAACTCCTAAATGGCAGGACCCAAAGTAGACCTACGTGCAAAATGGCATATTGAACCACGAGAGGCCCTACACAAGTTGTTGGTTATGCATAAACAATATAATAGAAAATCAAGAGATTTTAAAAGACAATTCATAGTTTGATAAAAAATGAAGCGGAAGTCTACATAGTCTTAAAAGAAACTATTACATCAAGATTGATCGGGATGTAACCCGTACATCACATACAATGTGAAAAGATAAAACGATAGAAAACAATAAAGGCTCTGTTCTTGAAGCACGAGGATTCACCAATATTCAAAGTCTATTAAGTGATCCCTAGCCACGAAAATGTGAAACTAGAACTTCGGATATATTTGAGAAAAGAATGTAGGAAAGACTATGTGTTGGTACAGAAATTTACCAAGTATGATAGCAATGCATAGAATTATAAATCATGCTAAAAAGGATTATGTCATGTGAAGACCAAGTTAAAACCATAATATAAGAGGTTCGAATACATAAGCGTAATCATGGTCAATGCAAGTAAAACTCATCTTTGAACACTTGTGAGATACTTTTGAAGTAACATTAGTTCATCATTATTGTGGGAAGTAGCCATAACCGCCATAGAGACCATGTGAGTTATAACATGGTATCCAGTGTCCACCCCACACAAAAAGGGGTGTACATACTTACCAAGGCAAGAACCTTTACTTCTAGCTAATGTCTATCTAAGACAATATTTCTATTGTGACACAGAGGTATGGAATAAGGAGATTGCTACTATAAACCCAACCTCTAGCTACAGGACAAGATATTTCTCAATATCCTCTCGGTGTTAAGCATAAATCCCACGGAAGAGTCATAAATCTTAACTTGAGTTGTCTTTCATGGAAGGCATATAAAATAGCCAATCCAAGCTAGGTTTCTTTGGAATAGCTCCTAAAACATGATTCAAAGTTAGTATAGAAAACCTTTCAACTGTAAGAATCCTTATGTGAGAAAACCCTATCACATGCATTTATTGAGTAGTATGTGAGAAATCCTTTCACAAATGCTACCAAAACATATATGATTCACTCTCAAAGAAATCTTATATCATGTCCATCACTTTCATAAAGAACATGCATATATTCATAAAGTCATATTGCATGGTTCAAAACCCACATTATATCATCTTATCTTAGAAAATATAGGATATGCATGGGTTCATAGGGATTAATCTTAAAAACATGGAATTATCTCATTTCATGTATAATAATTCATAAAACTATTTATTGAATCAACATTGAAAGAAACCCATGACATGGAAGAAAATCTTAACTTTCATTGGAGATTTATAACATTGTGAATTGGAGAATTTAGAAACTTTTCACGAGCATCCAAACGGACCGTGGTCCCCTACATGGCCCGTCTCCGTGTAAGGTTCCATGTCCACTCTTGAGTTCTCGACTTTCCCTTTTTGACATCTTTCTAGCCTTTCAAATCCGAGGTGTTACAGTATATCCTTCTTGAGAATATTCGTCCTTAAATGAGATTTAAACATCATAAGGAAGATAGGAACTCAAACCTAACAGCCCAACATGAAAGCAATAATATAAATGCACTTATCCGCGGAAGGAACATAAACTACAAGCTAAAACATGTTCAAAACATCATTTCATAAGGTCTATATGCAATTCATACAAAAATACACAAAAACGTGAAGAAATCAATCAACTAACTCATTTTTTTCTCAAAAAATCAAGTTTTTCATGAACATGCATAAATGAGGAAATCATGGGAATATCAAAGATACATGACACAAAAAGAGTAAACCATGAGACACTAAATACCTCAAGCTAGAGTAGGGACAAAGGGAAAGATATGAGCATAACGCGATATCATTTCGGCCTCGGCCTCGGCCTCCCAAGTAGTACCCTCAACTAACTTATTCCTCCAAAGAACTTTTACAAAAGCAATTTCTTTATTTCTCAACTTTTGAACTTGCCTGTCCAAGATCTCAACCAAAGCTTCTTCATAAGAAATATATCCTTTATGCAAAGATTCTCCAATGGCACTACATATGTCGGATCACCAACACATTTCTTCAATAAGGAGACATGAAAAAATGGATGTGCCGATGCAAAGTCATTAGAGAATTCAAGTTCATAAGAAACCTTTCCAACATGCCTCAAAATTTAATATGGGCCCAAGTAATGGGGACTCGGCGTCTCTTTTTTTTCAAAACCTCATCACACCCTTTGTGAAGGAGATTTTCAAGTAGACCAAATTATTGAGATCAAACCTCATGATCTCTCCTTCTAACATAGGCATATGAGTTTTGTCGACTTTGAGCCAATTTCAACCTCTCTCTAATCAGTCGAACGTTATCCATAGCCTCATGTACCAACTCGGGACCTATCAATTCAACTTCACCCATTTCAAACAAACCTATAGGGGATCTACACCTCCTACCATAGAAAGCCTCAAATAGAGCTATACCAATACTTGAGTGATACTTATTATTTTGTGCAAATTCAATTAAAGGAAAGTGATCATCTCAATTACCCTTGAAGTCAATTACACACACTTTCATCATATCTTCTAAAGATTGGATAGTACGCTCTCTTGCCCATCCGTTTGCAGGTGAAAGGTTGTACTAAGCTTAACACGAATACAACGATCCTTTTGGAAGGATTTCTAAAACTTAGAAGTGAATGGGGTTCCACGATCGTAGATAATGGACAAGGGTACTCCATGCATCCTAACCATTTACCTCAACTACAACTTAGCATAGTCCCACAAAAAATAAGAAACCTTGATGGGAATGAAATGAGTTTATTTCTCTATTTGATCCAGTATAACACATATCAAATCATGTTGTCATCAGGTGCAGGGTAAACCAACAATGAAGTCTATATTAAAAACTTCCCACTTCTAAGTAGAAATACTAATGTCTTGGAACAAACATCTAGGCTTTTGATGCTCAACTTTCACTTGTTGAAAATTAGGAAACTTAGCCATAAATTCTGCGATATCCTTCTTCATCCCATTCCACCAATAAATCTCCTGCAAGTCACAGTACATTTTGGTGGCTCGCATGTGAATGGAATATCGAGAACTATGGGCTCCTGATAAGATCTATTCTCTCAAGTCATCTACATTGGGAACACATTTTTGACATTCTTTGAGAGGGTGCAACGTCGCGGTAACTCACAAAAATTTATTCAATTCAAAAAAAGAGTTCAAAGAATTTTAAAAGAAAAGGGGTAAAGGGAGTCGCCACGTAATTTTAGGAAAAAATAGAAAACCAATTATTAAATTAATAAAAAATAAATGTCTATGAAACTAATAGATTCTAGGTAAGGGTACAAGTTATTCTCAAGGGAAGGTATTAGGCATCCTTTGAAATCAAAATGTGGGTCCGGACTAAATTCATTTTTTCAAATTGAGGAGGAGATAAAAATATTATACAAGTATAATAAACATCCAATATACACAAATAATAAAATGAAACAATAATATAAGAATTCGCCTAAGGGTTGCCTAACATCAATAATATACGTAATAATGAATAAAAGATATAATTCAAACTCCATTTAAATAGCTTCAATGGGAATCGGCCTAAGGGTTGCTTTGAGAGTGAAGTATCAATGATGATTGTTGTTGTGTTGGTGAAAGGAATTATCTTAAACACACTAAAGCATGATTTATCAAAGAGCATTCTCACATAAAGGATTCTTAAGGTTGAAATTTTTTCTCATCTAAACTATGAATCAAAAATCTTAGAAGCTATTCCAATAAGACCTAGCTTGGATCGATTGCTTAGTTGTACCTTTCTATGGATGATGGCATTACCTAGCTTGAATTGGTTATCGAAATATCCCTTTCCATGGATGACAAATGACTTATCTTGGATTGGCAAGATGACGTGCCCTTCCATGGATATAAGAACAAGTTAAGACAATGACAACTCCATGGGATTTATGCTTAGCACCGAGAGGATATGGAGATGGAGGTTTTCCTGTTAATAGAGTTCGGGTTTGTAGTAGCAATCTCCTTATTCCTTAACTATGTTCCTCATAGGATTGTCTAGATAGACATTAGCTAGTGTATCCACAATATCTAGAAGTTCATCGTCCTTCCTTGGCAAGTAAGACACCCCTTTTCGGTGTGGGGTAGACGCCGGATTCCATGTTGATAGCTCACGCGGTCTTATATGTCGGTTAAGGCTATTTCCCATGAATAAGCAAGTTAAGGTGAATAAGGTTACTTCAAGGAAGTATCATAAATAGGTTTTGAGATGATGTTCACTTGCATTGTTCATGGTTTTATGACTAATGGTTTCTAACTCTCAAGATACATGTTTTAGCTTGATCATTGCATACTTACGAAAATGTCCTATTTTAGCATGATTTAAATGTTTATATGCATGGCTATCACAGTTGATACTCATTTTGTACTAACGCATAGTCTTGCCTACATTTCCCCAAATGTAGGGTCCAACAATCAAGATTCTCAGTTTCGCAGCTAGAGGTTGATTTGCGATATTCCAAGCTTTGGTGAGTCCTCATGCTTTGAGGACGGATTTTCATTGTTTTCAGTTTTCTTCTTTTCTTTCAGTTTTGGAGATGATGTATGGGCTAGGTACAATTTCATTCTATTGTGTTAGATGGCTATTGACACAAGTGTTTAGCCTTCCGTTTTGGTTTTATAAAACTTTGGACTTGAAAGGTTGTATTTATCTTTTTTGTTCTATTTCTTATGTTATGAATTCTAAGTGGCTTGTATGGGTCCTCTCGGGGTCCTATACGCCACGTTACATCTAGGTGTATCCTTAGTCGTGACAATGTGGTTGTCCAACAAAAAGGCTTAAGTCGCAAAGTGGGACACACTAAGAATTAATGTCATTTGGTAGGCTTTGAAAGACTCAAATGGGTCAAAGAAGGTGTATGATCATTTCTCAAATCAAACATTAGTCATAATTATGTCTCAAGAAACATGGAGGTCAAGTTCTAGATCAACAACGCAACACAATTGAATTTAACTCAAAACTCACCACACAATGCACATGAAACGATGAATCTGGTTTTGTTCTTATCTTGAATGTATACAAGAGAATATTTTCAACTGTAAAAGAAGTATAAAATAGAGGTACCAAACACTACAACAAATCTATCCTAAGGCCACATCAGTACTGGACAACACATCAAAAGTTTTGTTAAAAGGGTGTGTGGGAATGCTTTAATGTTTGGCCTTTACATAGTATATTTGGCCACGATAACATTGGAAACACTTTGAGATCGTTTTCTTTATTAGTATAAGCTACACTTTTTAAGCATTGCCAAATCATAAAATAATTTACTTCACCTTCTTAAATATATGACATCGCTTTTTAAGTGTGCTATTTTTATAATTCTTAATATAACACTTCATAAGTGTGCCCTTATAGTTCTCATGTCTTTGTTTGACTCAAATAATTATATTCCTTCCATAAGTCTAGCTTTCCCCCGAATTTATAATTAGCAAAAAGTCATTACATTTTGAGGAATAAGTTTCCCACATATTCTAAAAGACAAATAAGAGTGTGTTAGGGTTTTTGTTTGCCCCAATCAAAAAGGATAGTAGAGACATTCAATAGGTTTGTTTAGAAGGGTTTTTTGATTGACAAAATTGTTGCAGTATGTAGGATTTCTCTAGAAGGGTTTCCTTTG
This sequence comes from Solanum piurae, assembly GCA_029582685.1. Classification (NCBI taxonomy): domain Eukaryota; kingdom Viridiplantae; phylum Streptophyta; class Magnoliopsida; order Solanales; family Solanaceae; genus Solanum; species Solanum piurae. The sequence continues at coordinate 55,011 of JAJOOO010002350.1, forward strand.
CACCAATTTCTCCATAAGAGTTTCTCACGCATAAAAGAGGATCGATGAAATTTATGTAGTCTTCTCTATCTCGACAAAATTTATGAGAGTTATGTACCTCAACTTATCAGGTAGATATTTTTCCACTGATGTACCTCGATGAAAGTGTTGTTTTGCATACCTTTTGATCTCTAAATAACAATTTTTTTTCCAAAAAATAGAATCTATCATTTTATTGTTTCGAACTAAAAGAACATCTAAGAAGTTAAGTTTTACATATGAGCTCTTGTCATCGTTTAATGTTACTGCACTTCGCGTTTACTGTAGATGCTTCTGTCAGTTATTTTATTATGTTATAAAAGAGGAGAATTGTAATATGACCAATTTCTAGAAGTATGCCCTAAAAGGAAAATTAAGTTTTATATTCTTATTGAATTATATATAACATGATTCATGAATCCTATTTTTTAAAATTATTACATCAAATTTTAGTCGTGTTCCATTGTTTAATATGTTATGAAGCGATTTAACTAAAGGCTAATTGTGAATGGAGACATATGTATTGCTTGTAATGTCAATTTACTATAGTGCGTTTTCTTTCATTGTTGAGGTTCAATTTTAAGAACTCTTTATGATATACGTCTTGACTATCCCTATATGTTTGTACACTTGAGACTCACTTTTTAGGGCCGTGAGCATGTCAGTTATACTCGAGATCAGATATTGTAATTAAGGGAGGTAATAGTCATATCTTTTAACTTTTGGCTGATGTAGTGCATGTCATTTGGTGTTTAATTTTCCAGTAATAAAGTGCTTTGTGGTGTACAAAAGGTGGAATATAGTTGACGAAGTAATACAAAAGTAGCCGGTTAATGTTAGCTCTGTTACAAAATATTTCATTCTAATGAGGAAGCTAACTAGATGGAGTAAAAATATGGCTTATGTTAAAGAAAGTGAGCTGATAAAATATAGATATGAGTCAACATTATTTAGAGGGGTATTATTTTTTATATCTTCGCTTTGTTCTATACATATACTTGTACCCTTCGTTAAATGAAAGGGTACTTATATTGTTTTATAGTCTTATGTTATTGATATTTATAGGTGGAAAATTATATGTTTTATTTTTTTTATAAGTGTGACTAGTGAACTATCTAGTTGGAATGGCTATTTGATTTCTTATTTTAATTGTATGGAAAAAATGAGAATTAGTGTGACAAGTGTGGTTTTTGGTTATAACTTAACTTTTTGGCTATTTGGTTTGTTAGTTATAAGTGTGATCAGTGTGCAAAAAATATTTTCTCTATGTCAAAACTACTAGTCGTTTGGTTGGGAACAAGTTATTTCAAGATTAATTATCTTGGGATTAGTTATCCCATCATTATGGTAGAATTGGTGGGATAAGTTATCCCAAACATGAAAAGAAAACAAGGCATCAAAATTTAATCCCTCGACTATTTTTTTTATCCCATGACTATATATTCTTATCCCTCACACCAAACGACCCGTAAGTTCATACAACATATGTTGCCTCTGCCACAGTAGAGAATTAAGCATGGATACATATGGAGTAATCTTTAGCTAATTTGACGTTGTAAGGTGATATACTAACTATCTTGTTGCTTATTTTCCTATACTCTTTTGGTTTTGCTGGTTAAGTTATCTATTTTGTAGCTTATTTTATATGTCTCAATTGATCAAGTTGAACCTGTTATTTTTCAAAGAGTTACTCATATTTTCTTTTACTTATCTCTCAGAGGTATTTTGATTTATTTTTCTTTATTACTTTTGAAACTATTTACTATATATTTTCATTTTGTGTGAACAAAAAATTACTTAATTTTGTTAATAGTGGTACTTGTTATCTTGCCTCTCCCTCAAGACTGTAGTGTTCTGTTGGCATTAGTATTCTCTATTTGGTGAAAGCAAATCTGGAAGGAAGAGGGACTTTATTCTCGGTTCTGAATGTATCAACTTTCTTTATCTGTAATATAATAAATTTTGAACTGTGGAGAGACAACAAAAATAAGCTAGAACTTGACCATGCTTAGGGTTCTTATTTTTTTAAGATGGTTTGCATGACAATTTTGTTTATTTTAGATAACACTTAAAGTAAATTAAGTAAATAAAAGTAGCACAAATTGGAAAACTAAAGAGATTTGAACATGTTTTGAGCCTTTATTTAACTTAAAATGTGCAAATTGATCAGTTTACTGCATGGACTAGTATCATATAAGTTCTGAAAGTGATAGTAGTTAACTTAGAGGATAGTTGTGATTTAATTATGTATTGGCTTATTTTGTATGTATATAAAGGAGTGTGTGTATGAATATTTACTAGTTTTATTGTAACAACTAAATTTGTACACCTAAAGAGCACCCCGCTCCCTGACTTCCTTCCAAGAAGGCTATCATGGATGTGAGGCCTCAAAAAAAATCAGTTGTATATTTTGTCCATGAAAAACTATATTTCCTAGCTCTTTTTGATGCTCTGAACATGTCAATCATTTTTCTAAGTTCTAATTGTATTTGTTGTATGATGGTATCTCTAAACCTTATGGTCCCATTACATCTTTCAATATCTAGCTATCCATGTGCGGTATACTTAAGCTCCCAATCCAATAGCTACAATATCTTTCTTCCTTCTCCTTTAATGCTTGATCTTTAGTATGAGTTGAGATGTTGCAACATCCTGCTGTTCTAGAGCCTACCCAAACCATCGAGTGAAGTCGTCCCAAAAGTAAGTAGTCAAATAATATTCAACAAACAAACGATGAGCATATTCCATGGTATCAGTCCAATAAATAGCTAGTATCAGTTTATCAATGAATTCCCTTTAATTAGAAATCTCTTCCTTGCACTTCCAAACAAAGAATGAATCTATGTTTAGGAATTTCTAATGCAACCCTTAACAACTTCTTTAGATTCCAAACAGGCCTAGTTCCAAGCAAAGTTAAGTAACTTAGTACAGAGGTTATTAATGTTTTAGCTTCAAGGAAAGGTTTGTGTTGATTTTGAAAATAGACGCCATTGTTTAATAATTACAGCATTTACTTTAAGATGAGTGTTTTTTTTATGCCCCACTTTAGTTGATTCTGATTTGTAAAAATAATGAGACTAAGATGTATGTATAAATAGTGAACCAAGACTTCATTGTCAATATACTGCTAAACTACACTAGGTCAACATGTTTTCTTGTTAATTTAGACCACTTTGGGTCCTTCTTGCCTCAATCCAATGTTTTGAATTGATATTTTTCCTATTAACAACGAGTTGACATAACCTAGGAGTGTGGAAAGCTGATTAGTGGAACTCCATAACTTTTAATTAGAATTTGTACTCTTTTGTTTCATATGGTAGGTAAGGATTACCAACTATAAAATCATCTATTATATATATTATAGCTCTTCCAGATCAGAGCAGTTTTTTTGTATGAATATGGTTTCTTTCTAATGTCTTGCCATTGATATTTACTAGTTACGAACATGAAATCTAATTACATTCGATTTGTTGAACATGATTTCTCTCTAATTTTTAATTTATTTTTGAATGTGTAGAAAAATTAGGGTGATTGAATTTGAATGCCAAGAATGATGAAGAGTTTTCGAACTATTATTAAAGATTGAATACATTTGATTTTGTGAATTTCATTGCTATTACACATCTTTAAAATATTGTTTTATATGTATGGGTAGTACAAGACATTATATTTTGAAGTTATTGAAAATCTATATATTGGAATTATGTATCAATTAAATTTGTGCTTGAGATTATTTATAAATTATGTGTAATGTGATTAGTGAATATATCCAAAAATAATTTCTTAATAAGACAGTGTCATATAAATAATTTTATAGAGAACATTGCCACACTTCAAAAGTGAAGTTATAGGAATGTCAATTATGTTGTTTCTTAAATATAAATCATAGTATGGACATTTGCAAATGTTACACTTTAAGGTGTTGTTGTAGAGAAGATATAAAATGCTACGCTTCAAAAATTGTGCCCACGTATCCAGTTGAAGCAGGAATCACATCAAAAGCAGGAATCACATCAAACATAGTTCCAACAGATTATGCCTTGTACGAAGAATGAACTCAAACTATGAATGCTATAGTGAGAAGTGACTAAGATGGGACTTATCTGAAAATGGATGGGTGACCCGAGTTGGATAAACTATGGGGTGGAGACCATAAATGGCGTTGAACGACCACGAACAAACTATCCATTACTACTCCAAAGGATATGGTGTTTTTCTAAAGAAAGGTCACGGATAACCACGTAACTGTCCTTATCCTAATGCATTTTATTTGCCATTCGATGAAAATTATACCATGATACAATAACAATGTATAAGAAATAATGAATAAGTAATGAGTACAATATGCAAATAACCAACAAAATAGACAAGATTTAATGAAAAAAATAATAAAAGAATAGTCTCCTCAATTTGAAAAAATAAACTTAAAATGGTTAGAACCTCTATATTCCCAGTGGAATTGTTATACTATTGACATCCATTAAGAGGGTGCAACGTCTCGGTGACTCACAAAAAATAACTCAATTCAAAAAAAGAGTTAAAAGAATTTTGAAAAGGAAAGAGGTAAAGGGAGTCGCCACGTAATTTTAGGAAATAACTAGGAAACCAATGATTAAATTAATAAAAAAGAAATGTCTACGAAATCAATAGACTTTAGGTAAGGGTTCATGTTAGTCCAAAGGGAAAGTAATAGGCATCCATCGAAATCCACGACTGTGGGTTCCGACTGAATTTATTTTTGCAAATTGAGGTGGAGAGAAAAATAATATACAAGTATAATACATATGCATTATACACAAATAATAAAATGAAACAATAATGTATGAATCGGCCTAAGGGTGTCCTAATGTCAATAATATGCGCGATAATAAATAAAAGATATAATTCAAACTCCATTCGAATAGCTTCCATGAGAAGCAACTCTGTGTACTTGTAAAGATACTTAGTAAAAGTGTTACTAATAAATAAATAAAAGTAAAAATGAATAAATCAAATAATAACTTAAAAATAAAAATCAATCTTATTAATATTAGATGTCTTAAAAATCGATGGTAGTTTCTTCATCGGCCAATTTGAACATACAAATATATAAACTTAAACTAAATTTCCTTCTTTAAGATGAGGAGGCCTCGAAAATTGATAGAAAGATTTTTTCATTGGACATTTTAACTTGTTACTCAAATAAATTTAACAATATGATAAAGAAATGAAGAAATAGCAACATCATCATTCCAACAATAAACAGTAGCAAAACTACAATAAACCACGATGAAAAGATTTCCAAAACAAACTAAAGACAACACAAAAATCAATAAGTAAATATAGCAATTACTTGAGTGCTAACTAGATTTATGTCAACAGTAATAAAATAATCAAATGGACAAACTAAAACAATAATAAAACAAATGAAATAAAGTACCTTTAGGAGATAAGAATAAACAATAAATACCTCTCAAATTAAAATCTTTTTAGTTGCATTGATATACTTAATAGAACAAAAATATATACACAAAAGAATCCGGCCAATCTAAAAACGAAGGCTAATTGGAGAATGACTATTTCCGGCAAATAATACAACAAACTACATTTATACTAACCACAACCCAACAACATTACACAAACCAATGAATAAAATGTCATCGTAGAAGAGAACAGAATATGTACGACTGATCTGGTTTGTTGAGAGTGTCCTTATTCCGGCAAGGCGTGTTTGTTGGTCGCTTTTGTCATGCTGGTCGGAACTGTAGCAGTAATAATAGTGAGGGGTTGGTTCCGGCTGAAATTCAAGGCTCATGGATGACCTTCTTTGCCGGAGTTGCTGGACTTTTAGCTCATTTGAAGTTTCTAGCTCAAAGTTCTTCATTAATGGAGGAACTCGACAGGAAAGGTAGCAAATGAGTCGGGTTTGGGTTGTTGTTTGATGTTTACGGTCAGCTTTTGTGAAGTAGAAGATGGGTCTGAGGGTAGTCGACCAATGGTGTCGATTTGGGGATTTTCTCGCTGGCACTAACGAGGAGAACAAAGGGTTTTTGGGGTCATTTTTGGTCGAAAATGGCTGTTTCTCGCCGGAGTAAAAGGTTGGTTTTGGGATAGTTCGCAAGAAATGTTGTTGGGTTAGTGGTGGTCCGGCAGCAGCGTGGTGGCTTGGTTGTTGGTTTTCTGCCGAAAAAAAGAAAGAAAGGGGGTTTGAAGTGATCTGGAAAATGAGATTTTTTTGTGGTGGACTCGTCTGTTTCTGGCAGAGCTCCGGTGATTTTGTCACAGGAAGAATAATGAACAATAAAAGAATTTCTGAAAGTGTCACGACCTAGACCTTGGTGATTGCCACGCATACTAACCCTTCGATGGGAAAACCGTGTCTACAATCCAACTAACCAAATTAACAAAACAGAAGCATTTAAAGATACAAATGCACTTTTAAATGTCTAAAGGAAAAAAAATAGAGAGTTCCCATAAACTCCGAAAGTCTAACAAACAAATGCGGAAATAATGCCTACAACCTGAAAGTCAATGTTCCAAAACATCTACTAATAACAAGTCTAAGAAAATGGGTTCAACCCCAAACTAAACATAAGAATATTTAAAGTACTAGTCTAAGTTCGAATAGAAATGGTCTAAACATAACGAGAACTTATGTCAGCATGGAAGAACTGACTCACCCTTGAATTCGATCTCAATCATTGATCTCCTAAACGAGGTCTGTCACTAGCTGGCGGAAGATGCCTTGTACTCCACAAAAAAAGAGTGCAGTATCAGTACACAACCACAGTGTACTGGTAGGATTACGTGACTCTTTCAATAAGTGAAACATGTACAAGTAACCACAACATATTAAAACAGGCATGTACCGAACATATACAATATCAGTCCTCATTTCAGGATCAATGTACAATTCCACATTCTCAATAATACATCTATATTAGAAGTCAATGGTCCTCTCATGGAACTCATACCCAAACTGTTACTGTGCCGGATCATGACACCCGTTCCAAGTTAGTGTGTCGGATCGTGACACCCGTTCCACGTTAGTGTGTTGGATTGTCAAACCCATTCCAATATGTATGTCGGTACGTGACATCCGATCCTAGTGTATTGGAACGTGGCACCTATTCCATTAAACATGCCACAATCAGAATCACAAGGTACATTCTCCAAATCATACAATCAAGTGTTGATTCATTGCATACAATCATTCATTCATACTCATTACGATTACTATGATCAATAGTGCAACATTTGCAAACATACATGCTTTATAATGAAGTAATTACTAACAAACATCCCAAAAACATGAAATCACAATCATCACCTACCTCGAACAATGCTTGAACCCTCCTGAGAAATATGATTCTTCCCTTTCGGGATTCTTTCCGCTTGTTCTTTGTCTACAAACAATCAATATAACGCGAGGATCAATAAATGAGGCCTAATTACCCGAATTACAATAAAAAATTTCAACCCTAGGCCAAACTCATGATTCTTAGGTGAAACTAGGGCATTTCCCACCATCCAAAATAGTTCAAAACCCTCCCCCCAACAATATATGATCAAGATTCTAAGTTCTACGGATCAAAAAATGGATTAGGGGAGTAAAATCCTTACCTTTAGAACCAAATTTAGTGCAAAACTATCAAGGAATTTCCTTGGCTCGTCTCCTAGCTCTCATGAATGAAATTTGTAGAATAATTGCATTTTTGGAGTTTATTTCCAACTTAATTAGCGACTGGCCCACCATGGCGGCTCCCATCCCGCCACAGCGGCCCCGCCCTGGTGGAAATAATCCCGCCCTAGCGGCTAGCACAAAAACAGAGAGCTAAATTAGGAGATCCAATCCCCCATTTGACAACACACCTTCAACACATGACACTCAGAAACTACCCGTTCACGCTAAGATCAATTTCGGGAGTTCTACTCTACCGAATTTGATTCCGTAAAGTCAAACGGTTTCCTTAAGGTCTTAGTTATCCATTCATGTGATCAAATTGATAATTAGATCTCTCATTTGTTACCAGATTTCCCTAGACTCTCCTGACTCCGATTTTGTCCAGATCTAGACTAGGCTAGGAATTTTTGAGTTACTACCATAAAAAATTTTGACCCAACAATTTTCCCAAATGGATTTTCTATAACGACGGAAGTAGTTCGTTACAACAGATACCAATTTACCTATCACATGTCTGCGAGTAACAAACTTAGGAAAAATAGGCTACAATAAGAGTGGAGTAGTACCTGAATCGTTGAATAACTGGGATACTTGTCTCGGATGTCCTTCATGGTTTCCCAAGTAGCTTCCTCAACTGGACGATGCTTCCATTGATCTTTCACAGACTTAATCTCTTTGGTCCTCAACTTCCGGACATCACGATCAAGAATCGCAACCGGTTCTTCCTCATACTGGAGGTCTTTGTCTAACAATATTGAGTCCCATTTTATGATGTAACCCCTGTCACCATGATATCTCTACAACATAGATACATGAAATATCAGATGAACTCCCGATAGGCTAGGTGGTAAGCCATTCTATACGCCACTGGCCCTACATAGTCAGGAATCTCAAACGGACCAATGTATCGAGGACTAAGTTTACCCTTCTTAAAAAATCTCATCACCCATTTCATGGGTGATACTTTAAGAAGAACTTTCTCACTAGTCTGAAATGCTATATCTCTAACCTTATGGTCTGCATACTTTTCTGTCTACTCTGGGCTGCTAAAAGCTTAGCTTGGATGCTTCTTACCTTATCCTGAGCATCCTTTACTAAATGAACCTCCAAAGGTTTCACATCTGTAGCCTCAAACCATCATGTGGGTGATCTACATCCCCTCTCATAGAGTGCCTCAAATGGTATCGTATCTATGCTTCTGTCACTCCCCAAAGCTACACCAAGACGTTAACACGGGATCTAGGATCATAAATGAACCCAAACTAACCCTGCTGGCATATCATTAGCATATTTAAATATTTTCAATATAATAGACATATTGTGCGGAAGCTAGAAACATATCATAAAGTGAAATGATGGGGAATACCCATTCTAAGTTAGAATTTATAAAACTGAGTTTATTCACAACTGAAATATTAAACTTATACTAAAACTGAATCTAAACTATGTTAGAATGAAAGCCTCTAAATGACTAGAGATATTGAGTTATGTCTTTAGCTAACTGTAGCAATACTGAAACTAAAAGACTGAAAATGGAAAGATAACATGTTACTCGTCCTCGAAGAATGATGACTCACCATTGATGCTGCTGAATTGGAGATCGGGAACCGATCTATGTGTGATCTGAATGTTGAGGACCTGGACATACATCACGAGAAGATGTAGCGCAGAGTATGCGTTAGTACTTGAAAGGTACTGAGCATGCAGGATATGATAAAGCTAAATAATATAAAAATAACTAAACAAAGAAATACGAGAAATGATATAATCAGAACATGAGGTAAATACTGAAATATCCTGAATACTGATCTAACTGAATGCAATGACCAAGTACATGACATGTTGAGACTGAATACTCAACTATACTGGTAACCTAGTCAATGCACTAGAATCTGACTGTGGGAGCTACTATTAACTGACATAAAATTACGAGATCTATCCGTGGATTCTGATGTATCGCCCCATCGAGAGGACCCAATATACCTTCACAAGGGTATAAAGGCATGAATGGCGTGATCACTAAAACTGATGCCTATAGAGGGGACTTATCTTATGGGGGCACGTAGTTCTGGGACTAGGAGGATGACTGACCCTTAGTCACTGGTATTAAGCCATCTCCCAACTGATTATGTAAATAACATATTATAACTCAATTTCTCTAATACTGAATAACTCAAAATACTGACATGCTAACTGATAATGCAACATTAATATACTGATAATGAGGCATTCTTAACTGGAGCATGTATAACTGAATAAAATGCCCTAGCAAGTGTAATTCATGAACTAAATGAATCTACATGACTAGGGTTCTGAGTTTCATACAAGAGATAAGAAACAATTCCTCAAAAACATGATAATCTGATTTGAATTACTCTAACTACTAAATCACAACATAAAATCTGCAATTCTAGAAACCCTAGGTCTTCAATGATATAATGAATTAAGAATTAGACTGAATTCTAAGGACCTAATGGGTGAAAGGAACCCATTACTGAAATCCCACATGCCTGGTGACGAAATTCACGGAGTAATCTTTCGACTTTGGGGATGGAACTTAAGAAAACATTTTTGCATTCTTGGAGAGGGTTGGTCGACTCTTTCTCCTTCTTTTTGTTCAACTTGATGAATTTTTGGAGAATGACTTCACTAGGGTAAGTTCTAATATATCTACTAGGCTAAAAATGACTAAAATGATGTATTTTATGGGTTAAATGACGTAGTTTAGTGGTCCAACACATAAGGAAAAGATCAAACGACCCCTGACTTAAAAGCTATTAGGTCCAACCGACGGACTGACCAACGGTCTGTGGAGTGACCTATAATCCATCCTGTCAACCGTCGACTGGCTTCAGGAATGGAAATCTGGGTTCTCAATCCGAGGACCAGGACCACGATCGTGGTCTGCCCTACGATACATAGGTTCGGTGATGGATCGTGCCTTAGAATATTCGGTCTGGTCTTTTAGGGAGGGTTACAGGTGGCCATCCACGGACCCCACCTACGGTCCGTGGGTCACCCTACGGTCCATAGGTGGTGCCCTACGGTGGCACCTACAACTTCTAAAATCTGCATTCTGGTCTGTCTAGGATACGGGGTGTTACATTATCTCTCCCTTGGGAATATTTGTCTTAGAATGAAAACTAAACTAGTTGAAGATAGAGGGAAAGATCTGCAAACCCTACCACTAAGTACTGCAAATTGAAATCTGACTAAACTAAGTTCCAAGGACATGCAAATACGGTGAAAGTGCAAGTATTACTGAAGGAACAGGATACTAAGATTGAATCTAAGCATGAGTAACTGCAAGACTGGAGAGGAACTATTACATTAAGCATGAATGGAATCGAAAGGAAAGAGATGAGGGTACTTGGCATTAATGGCTGCTTCTGCTTCCCATGTGGGTCCCTCTACGGACTGACTTCTCCACAAAACCTTAACTGAAATGACTTCTTTGTTTCTCAAACTTCGAACCTGACGATCAAACATCTCAATTAGCACATCTCCATAAGTGAGACTATCCTTAACAGTCACACTTTCCAATGGTACTATAGATGCTGGATCACCCACACACTTCTTTAACAATGAAATATGAATAATCGGATACACTGCTACTAGTTCTGCTGGCAACTCTAACTCATAAGCCACTTTACAACTCTTTTCAGGATCTTGAAAGGGCCTAAATATCTAAGAATGAGCTTCCATTTCTTGCCAAATATCATCACCCCTTTCATAGGTGACACTTTTCAGAAAACCCAATCATTAATTTGGAACTCCAAATCCCTTCACTTTACATTTGCATAGGACTTCTGGCCACTCTAGGTTGTCTTAAGTATATTTCTAATAAGCTGAACTTTCTCCATGAAATCATGAACCAAATCTGGCCCTATCAAGGCTGCTTCACCTACTTCAAACCAACCAATTGGAGATCTACATCTACTCCCATATAATGCCTCACAGGAGGCCATCTGGATGCTGAAATGGTAGCTATTATTGTAGGCGAACTCTATAAGAGGAAGGTGATCATCCCAACTACCCTTGAAGTCGATCACGCAAGCTCTAAACCTGTCCTCTAAGGTCTTAATGGTACGCTCTGCCTGACCATCAATCTGTGGATGAAATGTTGTGCCAAGATTAACCTGAGTACCAAGACCTTTCTGAATTGACTTCTAGAAATGAAATTTAAACTGAGGACCTCTACTTGAGATGATAGATAAAGGAACCCCATGCAAACTTACTATGACATTAATGTAAAGCTTGGCATAGTCCTCAGCCAAATTTGTAATGTTGACAACCAAGAAATGAGCAGACTTAGTAACTCTGTCTACTATCACCCAAATGGAGTCATGTTGTCCGCGAGTACGAGGTAAACCTGTAATGACGGCCATGTTGATCCCTTCCCACTTCCATGTAGGAATATTAATCACTTGAGTCATATCTCTTGGTTTTTGATGTTCTACATTCACTTGTTGACAATTAGGGCACTTAGCCACAAAATCCGCTATATCCTTTTTCATGCCATTCCACCAAAAGACTTCCCGCAGATCACGGTACATCTTAATGGCGCTTAGATGAATAGAATACCTAGAGTTATGCGCTTCTGCAAGAATCTGTTGTCTCAACTCACCGACCTTAGAAACACATAAACGACCCTGATAGCGAAGCACACCATCTCCCCTTTTGGAGAAAACCTCAACTTTTTGCTGGTGAACTATATTCTTAGTTGAAGCAATATAGGATCACTATCTTGGTTTTCCTTAACCTCCACTACCAATGAAGATTTTGACCCATTCTGAACTGTTACACCACCATCTAATATTCTCATAAGGTGAACTCCAAAGCGAGCAAACCTGTGAACATCTTTTGCTAATTCTTTTCTTTCTTCCTGAACATGTGCTACACTACCTATAGATAGTCTACTAAGAGTATTTTCTACTACATTGGCCTTACCAGGATGAAAAAGCACATTCATATAATAGTCTTTGAGGAACTCCGGCCATCTCCTCTGGCAAATATTCAACTCTTTATGGGTGAACACATACTGACGGCTCTTAACACATCTACGTGAAAACCATCAAATAAATGACTCCAAATCTTAAGGGAAAATACTACTGTTATAAGCTCGAGGTCATGAGTCGGATAGTTCTTATCTTGCACCTTAAGCTGTCTAGAAGCATAAGGTATAAACTTACCTCACTGCATCAACACACAACCTAGGCCGATTCTGGATGCATCGCAATAGATTACATAACCGTCTGAACCCTCTGGTAGATTCAAAACATGAGTTATAGTAAACCTAGTTTTCAGTTCTTAGAAGCTCTTCTAACAATCATATGACCACTGAAACCTAGCCTTTTTATGAGTCAACTTTCTCAATGGAGAAGCTATGGATGAAAATACTTCAACGAACCTTCTGTAATAATCATCCAAACCCATGAAACTTCTGACATCTTTTGGATAGGTAGGTCTAGGCCATTGTTACATTGCTTCTATTTTTTGAGAATCTATTCGCATCCCTTAGCTAGATACTATATGCCGAAGAAAAGCTACGGATTGCAACCAAAACTCACATTTGCTAAACTTAGCAAATAATTGGCGATCTTTGAGAGTTTTCAGGACAACCCTCAAATGAGTCGTATGCTCTTCCTCATTCCAAAAGTAACGAGGATATCATCAATTAAGATGATAATGAACAAGTGCAAATACTTCTTGAACACCCTTTTCATCAAATTCATAAAAGTTGTAGGAGCAGTAGTTAGTCCAAATGACATAACTACAAATTCATAATAACCATACCAAGTCCTGAAGGCAGTTTTTGGAATGTCACGTTCTCTGACTCTGAGTTGATGATAACTGGATCTGAGGTCTATCTTCGAAAAATGACTAGCAGCCTTAAGTTGGTCGAACAGGTCATCAATCCTGGGAATATGGTACTTATTCTTGATTGTGACTTTGTTCAACTTCCTATGATTGATGCACATCCTAAGAGAACCATCTTTATTTTTCACGAATAACACTAGTGCACCCCATGGAGAAATACTAGGTCTGATGAAGCCCTTATCTAGACGGTCTTTCAACTGATCTTTAAATTCCTTAATCTCTAGAGCCATTTTATAAGGAAGAATAGAAATAAGGTGGGTATTTGGAAGGAGATCAATTCTAAAGTTGATTTCCCTTTTCGTAGAAACTCTGGGAAGATCTTCTGGAAACACATTTACTACTGGAGCTGACTCAATAGTTGTGGTTTCAGGGGTTGAATCCTTAACCCGAACTAGATGGTAGAGGTAACCCTTAGAGATCATATTTCTGGCATTAAGGTAAGAAATGAATCAACCCATAGGAACTAAACTCTACTATTCCATTCTAAGATTGGATCATCTAGAAACTCAAAATGAACTATCCTAGTTCTCCAGTCGACTGAGGCATAACAGGAATGTAACTAATCCATGCCTAGAATGATATCAAAGTCTACCATTTCTAACTCTACAAGATCTGTTGAGGTGACTTTCTGGGAGACTGTGATAGGGCAATTTCTGTATACTCGTCTAGCTATAACTGGGTCACCAACAGGAGTAGAGATTAAGAAGGTCTCTAAGAGAGTTTCTGGACTGATACCAATGTTTACTACTATATATTGAGTTACAAAGGAAAGAGTAGCCCCTGGATGTAACAAAGCACAAACATCTAAATGAAAGACTCGCAACATACCAGTAACAACATTATGAGAATCTTCCTGATCCTAGAAAGCTTGGAGAGCATACAACCTTTTCTAGCGATGACCGCCACCTGTACCAGATGAGTTAACCTACTGAGTCGGGCGACCCGCTAGTGCTGTTAAAGTTGTAGAATGAGCCCTACCATTGTTACCTCTTTAACCCTATTTAGAAAAAGGACAATCCCTGAATCTGTGACCAGTCTGACCACACCTAAAACATCCATCTTTTCCTACAAGACACTCACCCAGGTGGTTCTTACCACACTTGGGACTAGTTGGGTATGTTCTAGTAACACAAAAAATCCCTGAGACTTAGAGCCTGATGCCCTACCTTTCTGATCTTATCGAGACCTGGAGGATGGAACACTAGCTGATGAAGGTGTTGGAGCTAAAGATTTCTGCTGAAACTGCGAGCGATTTCCACTACCCAATTTCTGTTGAGAGTACTCATAGTTGCCTGTCCTAGCCTTTTTGTTTTCCTTAGCATGTTCCCTACGCTTATCTCCCTCAACTTGTTGAGCATGAGTCATGAGCCTAGAGATGTTTATATCTTCCAGCAACATAATATTTCTACAATTCATTTTCACCAACATAGATACCCCAAATAGAAACTTACTGATCTGAGACCTAGAATCGGCAACCATGTGTGGAGCATACCTAAAGAGTAGGGTGAACTTATGTTCGTACTCTTGGACTGTAATGGAACCTTGTGTCTAATTCATGAATTCCTGAGCCTTAGCCTCTCTCAACTCTCTTGCAAATAACCTGTCCAGAAAGGCTCTAGTAAAACACTCCCAAGTCATATGAGCGGTATTCTCACCCCTGTTGTCTTTTCACTGTGTAAACCATATATGAGCCACATCCTTAATCTGGTAGGATGCCAACTCCACCCTATCATTTTCTGTCACTTGCATCACTCCAAAGATTTTTCTTGACCTTATCAATGATGTTCTGGGGATCCTCACCAACATGCGACCCTAGAAACACAGGTGGATTCACGTAAAAAAATTAAGGACCCTAGCTGCCGCTAATCCACCATTACCAATTGTAGGAACTAGAGCTTCCTGATTGTTCTGTTTAGCTACACTCTGGGCCAGCAGTTGAATGGTGTTCCAAAACTCTACATTCGAAACCTCATGATCTGGGATTGGAGGAGATGCGTTAGAGTTGCGTGCATTAGCATTCCTGTAGTAAGATCTACGAAGAGGCATGTTCTGAAAACACATAATGATGGATTAGAAAGTAGATCATGCTAACGCGAGATAATAATAACAAAGAAAGTGAAGTTTTTCTTACACACTTTGTAGCCTCCCTCTCATTAAATGTGGTGTATTTCACGCTCATGAAAAGGACTCTACTTAGTGGGCTTTTCATACATCCTAGGACTCTTAAACCTAGTGCTCTAATACAAAGTTTGTCACGCCCCGAGGCTACCCTAGGACATTAACTTGGGACCTAGGATCACGTATGACCCCAAGCTAACTTGCTGGCATATCATAAACATACTTAAATATTTTCAACATAATATACATAATGTGCGGAAGCTTGAAACATATCATCAAATGAAATGAAGGGGAATACCTATTTTAAGTCTGAATATATAAAACTAAGTTTAATGAAAACTAAAATATCAAACTCAAATTAAAAATTGAATCTAAACTACGTCTGAATGAAAGCCTCTAAATGACTAGAGATACTGAGACATGTCCCATCTAACTCTAGCAAAACTAAAACGAAAAGACTGAAAATAGAAAGATAACATGTCACTCATCCTCGAAGAATGAGGACTCACTACAGATGATGCTGAACTGGAGATCTGGATCCGATCTATGTGTGATCTAAATGCTGAGGACCTAAACCTACATTACAAGAAGATGTAGTGCAGAGTATGTGTCAGTACTTGAAAAGTACTGAGCATGCATGATAGGATAAAGCTAAATATTATAAACATAACTGAGCAAAGCAATATGAGTAATGATATAATTTGAGCATGAGGTAAATAATGAAATAACTGAATATTGAGCAAAATGAATGCAATGAACAAGTACATGGAATGATAAGACTTAATACTGAACTATTCTGGTAACTTGGTCAATGCACTATAATCTAACTATGAGAGCTACTATTAACCAACTTAAAACAACGAGAGCTATCCGTGGAGTCCAGTGTATCGCTTTATCGAGAGGACCCAATATACCTTGCCAAGGGTATAAAGGCATGACTGGCGTGATCACTTAAATTGATGCCCACATAGGGGACTAATCCGGATGGGGCACATAGTTCTGTTACTAGGAGGGTGACTGACACTTAGTCCCCTCGGTATTAAGCCTACTCCCAATTGATTATGTAAATAACACATTATGATTGAATTTCTGTAATACTGAATAGCTCAAAATACTGACATTCTAATTGAAAATGCAACATTAATATACTGATAATAAAATATTCTTAACTGGAGCATGTATAACTGAATAAATTGACCTAGCAAGTGCAATTCATGAACTAAATGAAGCAACACGACTAGAGTTCTTAGTTTCATGCAAGAACTAAGCAACAATTCCTCAAAAACATGATAATCTTATTTGGATTAGTCTAACAACTGAATCACAACATAAATTCTAAAATTCTAGAAATCCTAGGTCTAACATAATATAGATAATGAAGAATCTGCCTGAATTCTAGAGACCTAACGAGTGAAATGAACCCTCTGGCGAAATCCCACATACCTGGTGATGAAATTCAAGGAGAATCTCTCAATTTTGAGGTGGAACTGAAGAAAATCTTGTTGCATTCTTGGAGAGGGTTGGTCAACTCTTTCTCCTTCTTTTTGTTCAACTTGATGAATTTTTGGAGAATGAGTTGACTAGGGTAAGTTCTAATTTAGTTACTAAGCTAAAACTGACTAAAACGACATAGTTTAGGGGTCCAATACATAAGGAAAAGAACAAACGACCCCTGATTTACAATTTGTCGGGGCCAACCGATGGATTGACTGACAGTCTGTTAACTGACCCACGGTCCATCCTATCAACCGTCGACTAGCTTTAGAAAATGGTATTTGGGTTCTCAATCCATAGACCAGGACCACGGCCTGTGATCTGACCTATGGTCTATGGGTCTTGCCGTGAATCGTGCCTTAGAATATTCTGTCTGGTTTTTTTAGGGTGGGTTGCAGGTGGCCATCCAGGGATCCCCACCTACGGTTCGTGGGTGGTGCCTATCGCTGGCACCTTCAACATTTGAAATCTGCATTCTGGTATGTCTAGCATATAGGGTGTTACAACTAGAGTAATAACTATTTTTATAAAAGAACTCACACAAAGGTAGGAACTTATCTCAATGTCCTCCGAAGTCAATCACACATGCCCTCAACATGTCCTCTAACACTTGGATAGTTCTCTTCGACTGCTCATTCGTCTGCGGATGAAAAGTTGTACTAAAAGTGAGTTGTGTGCCCAATTCATCAGGTAGTTTCCTCCAAAACTTGGATGTAAACTGCATAACTCAGTCTTAGATGATAGAAAGGGGCACCCTGTGCAGCCTCACTATCTCTTTCACATAAACCTTGGCCAATTACTGAGTATTATAATCTATTCTGATTGGAATAAAATAGGCTGACTTAGTCAATCTGTGAACCACTACCCAAATAGAATCAAACTTTCCCAAGGTCTTAGGAAGACCAACCACAAAATCCATAGCTATTCTTTCCCACTTCCATTCCGGAATTGGCATTCTCTAAAGCAAACCTGCCGACCTTTATGCCCACATTTTATTTGTTGGCAATATTGACACTTAGCCACAAACTCCACTATAACTTTCTTCATGTTTGGCCACCAATAGAGTTACTTCAAGTCTCGGTATATCTTGGTCACACCAAAATGAATGGAATACCGTGAACCATGGGATTAAGTCGATAAATTCTGAATCAAATCACCAACTCTAGGAACACAAATTCTTCCTTTAAAGCTGAGCACACCCCCCACCCCCATCAATAGTGGTCTTTTGTGCCTTGCCAGATGCTGTCTTCTTTCAGAGCTCATTCAAACTGTCATTCTAAAATTGTTTGTCCTTGATCTCCTCAATGAACGTGGCCCTTACTTCAATGATAACTAACACCCCACCTTTATCTAGGATGCCAACTGCATGAACCTAGACTCCCAGGTTTGAATTTCCCTAGACAAAGTTTTCTTGGATACACTCAATCAAGCTTGACTACACATACTCCCCGCGTTACGACGTAGAGCGTCTGCCATTACATTAGCCTTACCCGGATGATATTGGATGGTCACGACATAATCCTTGAGTAACTCCATCCATCTTCGCTGTCTCAAATTCAGATCCTTTTGAGTGAAAACATGATGTAGACTGCGATGATCAGTAAACACTTTACACTTGACACAATAGAGGTAATGCCGTCAGATCTTAAGAGCAAACACTACCGCTGCTAACTCTGAATCACGTGTTGGATAATTCCTCTCATGTTCCTTCAACTGTCGTGATACATAAGCTATAATATTCTTATCGTGCATTAACCCATCACCCAAACCTAAATGGGAAGCATCACAATAAACAATAAAATATTTACCTTCCATTGGTAGTGCTAGAATAAGTGTTGTAGTCAAAAGAGTCTTGAGCTTTTGAAATCTCTCCTCACATTTCACAGTCCATTTAATGGGTGCTTTCTTTTTGGTTAACATTGTCAGATGCATGGCAGTAGAAGCAAAGTTCTTTACGAATCAACGATAGTAGCTAGCGAGCCCACAAATCTTTTAACTTCAATCACAGAGCTAGGCCGAACCCAATTATTAACCACTTCAATATTTTGGGGATCCACCATCACCCCTTCCCTTGAAACGACATTCCCAAGAAAGGCAACTGAATTCAACCAAAATTTACACTTAGAAAATTTCGCATACAACTAATGTTTCCCAAGAACACCTAGAACAATACGAAGATGGTCGGCATGCTCTTCCTTACTCTTTCAATACACTAGAAGGTCATCAATAAAAACTATAACAAACGAATCGAGAAAGGGTTTGAACACACGATTCATCAAACTCATGAAAGCTGCAGGCGCATTTTTTATCCCAAATGACATTACTAAAAACTAATAGTGCCCATAGTGTGTCCTAAATGTCGTCTTGGGTACATCCTCATGCCTAATTTTTAACTTGTGATAACGAGAACTTAGATCAATCTTAGAGAAAACTGACGCACCTTGCAACCGGTCGAAAAGATCATCTATTTGAGGTAATGGGTACTTGTTTCGAATGGTGGCCCTATTGATATGACGGTAATCTATGCACATCCTCATATAACCATTCTTTTTTATAACAAACAAGACAGGAGCACCCCACGAAGATGCACTAGGACGGATGAAACCCTTATCAAGAAGTTCTTAGCTTTTAGCCTTAAGGTCTCTGAACTCTGTCGGGGCCATGGGATAGGGAGGGATTGCGATAGGACTGGTTCCAGGTTCCAAATCAATGCAAAAATCGATATATCTATCCGGAGGCATATCATGAAAATCGATAGGAAACACTTCTCTAACTTCTGACACCACATGAATAAACCCAATAGAGGGAGACTAAACCTAAACATCTCGAATATGAGCCAAATATCCCAAACAACCCTACCCTACCCGTTTCCTAGCCCGAATGGAGGATATGATCTTAGTTGGCTTACGCTTGTACTCCCCTTCCGACCATAACTTTTCTCTAGCGGGGACCTCTAGAGTCACATACTTCATATTACAATTTAACACAACATAATATGGGGATAACCAAGTCACGCTTAGGACTATATCAAAGTCAGTCATATCCAAAATCACCAAATCAGCCCATGTCTGAAAACCTATAAACATGATAAGACAAGCACGATAGACATGGGTGACTATGACAGACTTTCCAACATGGGTTAAAACATGGATGGAGGCATCAAGTATATCACAAATCATATCAAATTCTGAGGCAAATCGCACAGACACATAAGAATAACTAGTAGAACTCAAATAACACATTAGCCATTTGGTCACATACAAGAATAGTACATGTGATCACTGCATCAGAAGACTCTGCCTCATTCTTGACCGGAAAGGCATAACACAGAGCCCTATCACCTTGACGGTCTACTTCCATGCGTGGCTGCGCCTTACCTCTGCATTAGATAACATTTCCCCGACCTTCATAGTCTTGATTATTTCCTCCTCTCCCACATTGTGGACGTCCTCGACCATTATTATCATTGTCCACAGGTACCACTACTCTAGTCTGTTGCTGCAAGGAATCAAACATGCACGGGTGGGGACAATCACTCCTCATATGCCCAGGACCTCCACAATTATAACAAGTGCGATAAAAAAATGGCCTGCTGTCCACCGAAGGTGCTGCTCTGTGGCTATCCTGAATCAAATAATGAGGTGGAGTTCCCGAGTAATTACTTGTAGACGCGGGCATAGCAGACTGAATTGGCCAGGCTGAAGTGTCGGCCTCCTTGAACCTCTAGAGTAGGAACCCTGAATGTTACTTGTGTTCTTAGCTTTCTTAGCCAATGCCTTAGCCTGCCCATCGCGCCTCACTCCTTCCACTTTCTTCACAAAATCAATTACGTTATTAAAATTTTTCCCTGCAGAAGTGATGTGCAGAAACAATACCTGTAACTCAGAATTTAGTCCCTTGACGAATAAACTGATCATCTCTTCCCCAGTAGTCACCAATTGGGTAGCATATCTAGACAAAGCATGGAACTTGGCCTCATAAGCAGCCACAAACATACAACCTTGTTCCAAAGCAATGAACTCATCCTTCCTACGGTCTCTCAAAGTCTGGGCACATATTTCTGCAAGAACAAAGCATGAAATTGGGTCCAAGTGAGTGGGGGTAAAGCTGAAGATCTGCATTCCATATAAGCTCTCCACCATTATTTAGCCTCACCTTAAAGCTGAAAAGTCATAAACTCTACTCCATGTTGATGGACAATTCCCAACTTATGAAGTCTTCCATAACAATTTAGAATGAATTCATAGGCATCCTCACTCTCGGAACCATGAAACATTAGAGGTTTCAAATTCAAGTAATTAGTCAACATCTCATGCTCATTACCAGTCATTACGAGGACGGTAAAAGGAATCAGTTCCTACAATTCCACCCACCTTGGGGACAGTGATAACAGTAGGGGATTGTCGAGAGCTTGAGTTTCTTGAACTGTGGGAAGAATTTTAGGTCCAACCAATCCTTTCAGGAAAGACATAATCTATTGAGCTAACACTGGTCTAAGGGAGGAATACCTATAGTCTATGCCTATACCTCTTCCTCTTATCCAACATCTTTCTCATTCTCAGCCTCAAAATTCTCCTCTACCTCTTCATGATGCGCAGGAGGGATCTCTTTCCTGGGAGCATTCTCAACTAGAGCTCCACCCCTAGTGGACGCTACCCTTTCTCGGCCTCTACCCCTGCCTCGATCGTGATTTCTTGCTGCAGATTCCTCAACTAGAGTATTGACAAAAGTTATGGACCTGACGCCGTTGATCCTAGTGTTAACCATCTGTAGACAGAAGAGTGAAGGAGATTAGATACCAAATTGGATTATCATATACCAATTGGAACCAAGTTATAAGACAAAAGGAGACAAAAGAATATAGAGAGATTTCCTAAAGTCCTATAGCCTCTCAAAGAAAAGTACAGACGTCTCTGTACCGTTCTGCAAGGCTCTACTAGACTCATTTTGGTACATCGAGATCAATGAACCTAGGGCTCTAATACCAACTTTGTCACGATCCAGACCATCGTGATTGGCACCCACACTAACCTTTAGGTGGGAGAACCGTTACTACAGCTCAACTAACCAAATTAATGAAACTAAAGCATTTAAAGATACGAAAGAAGGTTTAAATGTCTAAAGGTGAGAAAAATAGGTAGTTCCCATAAACTCCAAAAGTCTAACAATAAATGCGGAAATAATGCATAGAACCTGAAAGTCAATGTACAAAAACATCTACTAACGACAAGTCTAAAAAAATGTTAGCAACCCAAAACTAAATGTAAGAATATCTAAAGTACTAGTCTAAGTCTGAATAGAAATGGACTAAACATAACGAGAACTCATGGGATCCTGGAAGAACTGACTCACCTTTGAATTCAATCTCGATCACTGATCTCCTAAACGAGGTCTGTAAGTAGCCGCCTGAAGATGCCCTTTACTCAACAAAGAAAGAGCAAGTGCAGTGTCAGTACACAACCACAGTGTATTGGTAGGATCACGCGGCTATTTCAATAAGTGAAATATATACAAGTAATCACAACGTAATAATACATGCATATACTGAAGAAATACAATATCAGTCATTATTTCAGGATCAATGTACGATTCCACAATCTCAATAATATATCTATATAACAAGTCAATGGTCCTCTCATCGAACACATACCTAATTTGTTAGTGTGCCGGATCGTGACACTTGTTCCAAGTTAGTGTGTCGGATCGTGACACCCATTCCAATATGTATGTCGGTACGTGACATTCGATCCCAGTTAGTGTGTCAAAACATGACACCCGTTCGATTCAACATGCCACAATCACAATCACAAGATACATTCTACAAATTATACAATCAAGTGTAGATTCATGGCATTCAATCATTCATTCATACTCATATATGATTACTGTGATCAATAGTGCAACATTCGCATACATACATGCATTATAATAAAGTAATTCCTAACATGAATCACACAAAAATGAAATCACAACCATCAACTACCTCTAACAAAGCTTGAACCGTCCTAAGAAACTTCATTTTCCCTCTTCAAATTCTTTATGCTCGTTCTTGGTCTACAAACAATTAATATAATGCGAGGATCAACAAACGAGTCCTAATTACGTGGATTACAATCAACATTATCAACCCTAGGCCAAACCCATGATCCTAAGGTGCAACATGGGCTGTTCCCACCATCCAAAACAGTTCAAAACACTCTCCCAATAATATATGATCAAGATTCTAAGTTCTACGGATTGTAAAACAGAATAGGAGAGTAAAATCCTTAGTTTTAGCACCAAATTTAGTGGATAACTGTCAAGGAATCTCTTGGGTCGTCTCCTAGCTCTCCTGAACGAAATTTGTAGAATATTGGCATTTTTGGGGTTTATTTACGACTTAATTCGCGACTGGCCCTCTATAGCGGCCCCATTCCGCCATAGCGGCCCCGCCCTGGTGGGAATAATCTCGCCCTAGCGGCTTGCATAGAAAAAGAGAGATAAATTTAGAGTTTCAAGCCCCCATTTCACAACACACCTTCAACCCATGACACTCATAAACTACCTGTTCACGCTAATATCAGTTTTGGGAGTTCTACTTGCCTACATTCGATTCGGTAAAGTCGTATCGATTCCTTAACGTCTTAGATATCCACTCATGCAATCAAATTCATAATTAGATCTCTCATTTGTTACTAGATTTCCCTAGTCTCGCCTGATTCAAATTTCATCCAAATCTGGACTAGGCTAGGAATTTTCGAGCCACTACAGAAAAGTTTTTTGACCCAAAATGTTTCCCCGATGGATATTCCTTAATGACGGGAACATAACTTTACATAAAAACTAAAAATATGAAAATTACATTTCCTATCTAATACTTTATCCACCACCCCCTAACTTAATGACCACAAAATTTCTTAAATAGAAAATTGAAAACCACCAATAGTACAATACCATTATCATAAACTGGTGGGCCAAAACCACTGCTAATAAAATATCTTTCTATGATATCTTATTCATATTTGAATGAATTTATGGAGTGTACAAAATATCAAAATGAATATCAATAACTGTACCAAATAAAATGAATATTAAGATATGTGACAATGTAACCAATGGCATGTAAAAATGTAATTTAACAAAAATATTTATTTAATAAAAATGAATAAATATTTTAACGTATTCAATCGACTGTGATAAAATAATATAAATAGAATTAATCGATAAAAATCCTAATATTTTTAGAATAAGGACAATTTTCAACAAATTGCGTTAAAATTGCAAAACCTGTATTTTGTACTATTTATAAAATAAAATACTTAAAAGTATTAACTTTAAAAATATCAGACCAAAATTTGGTGTCAACACAAACAAACGACCTTTATAATGAAGCACACCATCTCTCCCTTAAGAGAAAGCCTCTACGAACTTTTTAAGCACTACTTCCTTCAATTTAACCAAAGTCAGATCAAGGCCTTGCTTGGCCTTCACATCCCCCACAAAAGACGATTTTGAACCATTTTTAACCACTACACACCCTTTTGTGGAGTTTACCGATTGAACACCCATCCGGGTCTATATATAAACATCTCGAATCAATTTCTTCTTATTATCCTCTATATGACAAGCACTACCCATTGACAATCGACTAAGAACATCCTCCACCGAGGTGATATAGAAAACTCATTTCATAGTCCTTTAGTAACTCAAGCCACCTTTTTTGGCGAAGATTTAGATCCTTCTGATTAAATACATATTGCAAAATTTTGTGGCCGGTAAAGACTGACATGAACACCATATAAGTAATGCGTCTAAATTTTTAAAGCAAACACAACCGCTGCTAGTTCTAAACAATGGGTAGGATAGTTCTTTTTGTGCACCTTAACTTTTCTTGAGGCATAGCCGATGACTTTCCCATTTTGCATAGGACACATCCTACTCCAATTCTTGAAGAATCATAATAAACAACAAACCCCCGTCAGATCCTTCCGGTAAATTCAACACAGGAGTTGAAGTAAGTCTATCTTTCATTTCTTATAAACTCATTTCACAAGCTTTCGACCATAAGGATTTGGCTTTCTTTTGGGTCAATGCCGTCAATGGAGAGGAAATCGGTGAAAACCCTTCCACAAAACTTCTATAGTAACCTGCTAAACCCAAGAAACTTCTAATATCCAAAGGGAATAGAGGTCTAGGCCAACTCTTCACCACATCCATCTTCTTAGGATCTACCTCAATACCCTTTCCAGAAAAAATGTGACCAAGAAAAGCCATAGAATTTAACCAAAACTTACATTTACTAAGCTTTGGAAAGAGTTTTTGGTCCTTGAGGACTTGCAACACAATCCTCAAAGGATCGATATGCTCGTCTTCACTAGATTCATATATCATCAACGAAAACAATACCAAAGATTTCGAGGTATTTACTAAACACCATGCTCATCAAATCCATAAAGGCGGCGGGAGAATTAGTCACGCCAAAGGACATCACCAAAAACTCATAATGACCATACCAAGTTTAAAGAGCTATTTTTGAAAAATATCATCCTCCTGCACCCTCAATTGTTGATAAGCTGATCAGAGGTCAATCTTAGAGAAATATCTTACTTCTTGTAATTGGACAAACAAATCATCTCTCCTTGGGAGAGGATACTTATTCTGAATGGAAACCTTGTTCAACTGATGGTAGTCGATACATATATGAAGTGAACCATTTTCTTTTGAACAAATAAAACTTGAGCACTCCATGGAGAGATACTCGGTTGGATGAAACCCTTATCCAACAAATCTTTCAATGGTTCTTTCAATTCCTTAAGTTCTGCCGGAGCCATTAGGTAAGGAGTAATATAGATATGTTGCATATCTGGGAGAAGGTCACTACTGAAGTCTATTTTCCTTTTGGAAGGAATACCGGGTAGATCACATGGAAACACTTCCAGAAACTCATTTACAACATGGACCAACTCAAAAGTAGGGGTTTTGGAATCCATACCCCTCACCCTAACTAGATGGTATATGCAACCCTTAGAAATCATCTTTCTAGTTTTAAGACAAGAAACAAACCGACCTTTAGGCATAGAATTTCCTCCTTCCGACTATAGGATAGGCTCATTTGGAAATTGAAACTTGACCACTCTTGTTCTATAATCAATAGAAGCATAACAAGAATGCAACCAATCCATAAAAAGAATGACATAAAAATCTAAAATATCAAGCTCTACAATATCAATATAATTAACTCTATGGGTTAATTTCTATAGACTATCTTAGCCACGATTGATTCACCGATAGGATTAGAGACAGAAAGCCGGTCTAACAAAAGATCCAAAAGAATATCAAACCTCATTGCCACATATGGTGTCACAAAGACAGGATAGCACTGGGATCAAACAAAGCATAAACATCAAGATGAAAGACATTCAACATACCAATAACATATCGAGAGAACCCTCTTCCTCTTGGCAAGTCTGGAGTGCATAGAATCTGTTTTCTTTGGAGAACTTAAACCCAAACCACTAGGTGGAGCTTGCCAACCTTTTTTCCCCTTATCCGTAAGTGTTGGACAATCCCTTATCTTATGGACACTCTTACCACAACCATATCAATCCACCAAACATTTCCCCTAATGCTTCCTTCAACACTTAACACAAGTAGACAATGAATGTACACTACCATTTCTTCCTTAAGGATTAAGGTTATACACCCTATCTTTGATGAATCTAGTAGGAGCGTTTGAGGAGCTTTGACCGGAAAACCTTTGTCGGAACTTAGAACGACCATCTCCATTGAACCTTGAAAGGAAAAAGTCATCATCACCGGCCCTTGCCTTTTTTGTCTCCCTAGACCTTCCCTTAAGTTTGTCTTCTTCTATTTGTTGAGCATGTACCATTAGATGGGAAATGTCCATATCATTGATAAGTAGGGCGGTACGACATTCTTTGACTTCCATGTCGGAAACACCCGAAACTAACTTATTCATCATTGCCCTAGGATTGGAAATAACAGTAGGAGCATACCTAGAAAATTGTGTAAACTTCAAAGAATATTCTGTCACACTCATGTTTTCTTCACAAGGGTTGATGAATCCAAGCAACTTTGTCTCCCTCATCTCAAGGGGAAAAAACAAGGAAAGAAACCTTAATATTTTCCCAATCAAGAGGACCCACATCATTCACCCTCCCTTCATACCATTGGTTGAACCAAACTTGAGCAACACCTTCAAGTTGGTAAGAGACCAATTCCACCTTTTCTACCGACGTCACTCCCATGATCGTCAACACCTTGTACACTTCATCGATGAAGTCGTGAGGATCTTTCTCAACCTTAGACCCATGAAATTCTGGAGGATTCATCCTATTAAAGTCTGTCACTCTAGTTACCATCATACCCACATTTGGTTTCACGGGAAATAAAACTTTCTTATTATCTTGAGCCAACACTTGAAAAGAATTCCTAAACTCCGCATTAGTCACTTGCTCAACCAAAGGATCACATGGAACTTGAGGAGTTTGAGGAGGAGCCTCTTCTTCTACATTCTCTTTCAAATTTCTCCTAACGTATGCTCTTCGAGGGGCTATCTCCTGAAAAACATATGATAGGGATTAGTAGAAAGGATGTATAGAGTTACACTCTATTACACGACTAGAGAACTAAAAGAAGTGAAGTTTCCTAATAATATTATAACTTCTTATTCATAAATGTGGCGTGTTTCATACTTAAAAATAAGACTCTACTCGATGTTTCTTATGAGACATCCTAGGACCTTTCTAAACCTTGAGGTCTAGATACCAAGATAGTTTTGACCCACAGTATACCCTAGGTGTAACATGGCGTATAGGACCTCGAGAGGCCCGACACAAGGCACTTAGAATGCATAAACAAGATTATAGAAAAAACAAGATATTTTAAAAGACAATTCATAATTTAATAAAAACAAAGCGGGAGTCTATATTGTATAAAAAGACATCTATAACATAAAGAGTGATCAGAACGTAACTCGTACACCACATACAATCTTAAAATATATAAAGGAAGAAAGTAATAAAATCTTGGTCCTCGAAACATGAGGACTCGCCTATCTTCAAAATCTACTAAGTGATCCCTAGTCGTGATGATGAGAAACTAGAATATCGGACACTACATTTTAGAAAATAATGTAGGCTAGAGTATGCGTTAGTACAAAAATGTACCAAGAATGATAGCAATGCATAGAGTTATAAATCATGCCAGAAAGGACCTTTCATGTCATGGAAAGACCAAGTTATAACAATAAGATAAGCGGTAAGAAAACAGAAGCATAATAATGGATAGTGCAAGTAAAACTCATCTTTGAACACTTGTAGGATACTTCTTAAAGTAACCTTATTTCATCATCATTGTGGGAAGTAGCTTTAACCGACATAGAGACAATGTGAGCTATAACATGGAATTCGGTGTATGCCCCACACCGTAAACAGGTGTACTTACTTGCAAAGCCGAGAACCTTAACTTCTAGCTTACATGGATCCACAAGTTAATGTCTATCTAAGAAAATGATCGTCTATCTAAGACAATCTTTATTTGGTGGAACATAGGTATGGAATAAGGATATTTCTACTAGAAACCCAACCTCTAGATACGGGAGAGCTTCCATCTGAATATCCTCTCGGTGCTAAGAATAAATCCCACGGAATAGTCATAAATCTGAACTTGACTTATCTTTTATGGAAGGCACATCAAATTGCCAATCCAAGCTAGGTTTATTTAGAATAGCTCCTAAAACTTGATTCAAACGTAGTTGAGAAAACCTTTCAACTCTAAGAACCTTATGTGAGAAAACCCTTTCACATGCATGTATTAAATGGTATGTGAGAAATCCTTTCACAACAACAACAACAAAAACATATATCCTTCACTCTCAAAGCAATCTTAAATCATTTTAACCACTTTCATAAATAAAATGCTTATCTTCATAAACTCATCTTTCATAGTTCAAAACCCACATTATAGCATCTTATCTTAGAAAACATGGGTTATGCATGAGTTCATGGGGATTCATGGAATTATCTCAATTCATGCATAATAATTCGTAAAACAATCAATTGAATCAGCATTCAAAGGAACCCATGACATGGAAGAAAACCCTAACTTAAATGGAGATTTCAAAATTTGTAAATCAAAGAATTTAGGAACTCTATGAAGGAAGGACCTACATATATAAATAATATATGTAACACCCCACTATTTGAAAGATCTAGAATTAGAAAGAACCATTTTTTGAAAGAATAAAAAAAACTGAAATTTGGCAAAGTTATGTTAAGTATGAGTTTTTGGGTCAACTTTAAACGACCATAACTTTCAGTACAGGATGATTTAGGTGGGCTATAAGATATAAAATGAAATTTATTTAAATTATCTTTCCAACGTTTCCAAGTTTGCTATTTTTCGAGCTCATATGAGGGAGATAATACACGCTCGAATTCGGGTTGTCTAGATATGGAAAGTTACCCAGATTTAAGAGAGGTATTTTGGTATTTTCCTTACCCAATTAAGTTATTTTGTTTTTAGAAATTAATTAGGGGCATAAAAATAATGGTTCAGTTTATGCACTCAAGATTTATGCTAGGGCTTTGAGAGAAGAGAAAAGAGGAGAAAAGAGGAGAAAAGCCAAAGTTTATCGCGTTCTTGAGATTCCCTTGATGATTTAGGCCAAGGGTTCGTCCCTATGGGGTATATGAGATCACATAGCATTGAGTTCATTCACCCATGCGCCAATCATGATTAAATTCAGCGTATTTACGTTTTTGAAAGTAGAGTATATGAGTCCTTGATGAATTTTGTTGAAGTTTTGTTTGAATCTTTATTGTTGGGTTTTGGATGAGTTCTTGAGACGATTTGACAAGATTTAAGGTAGTTTTTGAGTATATTCTTGTATACTTTGGTTGGGTATTCGAATCTAAGTGTTTGGGGAAGAAACCAATCGAATTTAGACGTTTAAGGGTCGAAAAATGAATAAGAAAATTTGTGGATTTTCTGAGCGGGGGGCTTGTACACCGCGCCACTCAGTACGCCAGAGTAAGGGTTCTGTAGTTTACCCCTTGAGGCACCACGTCACTCAGAGCGCCCCAACCAACCTTTTGTACTGCAGGGTTTGGCGCCATGCGCAATGGTTGCAAGGTCCTCTACCATTTCCCATTTCTTTCCGTTTGAGTACCCTCGAATCGTACTGATGTTTTCTAGTTGATTTATACACTTTAAGGTATGTGACATCATCCATACACAAGAATCATAACCTTGAATCCATAAATTCAAATTCAAGATAGGTTAAGAGCGAAGTCTAAAGAGTTCTTAAAGTCCTTTGAAGAAGTCTTGTTTAAATGCTTTAAACTTGTTTTAAGACTTGAGTTTTGAGTTGAGTAAGAGTAAAAGGTGAATTTAATTTTCTTCAAAAGAGTTTATGGGAACTAAGTATTCCCAAAGATTAAATGTTTTTACATTTAAGCAAGAAAGGAAACACTGATATCCAAGAGAGCCTTTGATCCAGTTTTTGAGTAATTATCTCAAACCACAGAAAGAGTTATGTCTTTAAACATATGCGCTAGTTACATTTTGGGAGTAGTATTGAGCACTGATTTGGGGACAGGTTGAATTCAGATAACTCAAGATCTCCATAAACCGTGCAGCCTGCATGGGTAGAAAAGGGTTAGACTTTTTAGATGATTCCTTAGTGTTTTTTTAGCATAGACTAGTGGATCCACTTAGTAGTTAGGTTCTATACCCTTGGCAAGGTATAGGACTACCCTTGCAGCGTGAGGCAAGACATATTATCATCATATAACTCATAGTGATGGTTTTCGGTTAGAGAAATTCCCACAAAGATATTTTGTATTCTTATATACACATAGTTATTTGTATTTTCATATACAAGCAATGTTATTGTTGTATTTTTCAATACACCGAGTTGTTATCTTCATGTTTTAAAGCTTTTCTTTATATTGTATTTATATTACTACTTTATATTGAAATAAGTTGAGTTGAGTTAAGACCAAGTAAGTTCTTTCATTTCCCTTTAAAGCTTATGTCTTGTTTTAGAATTCCCCTCACATGCTCATGTATTCAATGTACTGATACCATTTGCCTGCATCATTTTATGATGCAGATAGGTAACAAGATCGACATCCAACACTTCATTGATCTAGCTGAGCATTTTAGAGTCATTTGGTGAGCCTCCTTGCTTTCCGAAGGACCCTTTTTTACCTATTTATCATTTCAGTTGTTTGGATGATCGGGGGTCTTGTCTCAACATCCCTCTTAGTATTAGAGGATTCATAGACATATAGTTTAGTTATTAGTTCATTAGTTTTGCTACTTTAGTTGTTTTGATTACAAGACTTGAGTTGCCTTATTGGCAAGTTGAATGTTTTCTTTATGACATTCTAGTTTATTTCATGAACTTATCTTTGTTGTGTAAAGTCTTCCGCTGAGTAGTAAGGTAGGCCAAGGGTTCGCTTTGGGCCAATAATTGTTCTCGAGTGCTAGTCACACCCAGGGTGTAATTTGGGGCATGAAAAACATGGTATCAAAGCTTGAGTTCAATAGTCTTACGGAGTCTATGAAGTTGTGTCTGTACAGTCCTATGTATCGGTGTGAAGCACATCACATCTTTAATTAGGAGGCTGCGACATTTAGGAACTATCTCACTTCTTTCCTACTCATTTCATGCGATAGAGTGACTTCGCGTATCAAGAATAAAATTTATGCCTAAAGTCCAATACTAAGCTAACAATGTAAAGGAGTATTTATAGTGTTCAAAAAATTGTGTTGTGAAGGGCCATTCGGCAAAGTTAGTCGGGATCGCCGACTCACTCGGCGATCCGCCCTTTGGTCTGGTTCATCGCCTTTTTGCTTTTGCCTTCAGCATTCTCGCATTTGAGGCATTGGGCAATAGAGTGCAGCTTCGCAGAACTGCTCGGCTACGCGCCGACTGCTCTTTTTCATCAGAGACTTGACCTTCTCCTTATTCGGCGTGATTTAGGACCTTTCGGCAACTTGCCTAATAGTTTAGGTGATCCTCGGGAAGTCTTCTCTCCGTTATTTTAGCCTCTTTGTTCCTTTTTACTTGATAGCGTCAAAGATTTGTCTCTCAATCCAAATACCTAAAACTTAAGGGTTTACATAAATTATTGAGACAAAATATGCATTTGAGGATACTAATTCTATTAAAATGTAGCCCTACATGTGTCCAAATTGTGGACTCATCATAGAGTATATCTCTGAGAAATTTCTTCTATTCGGCTTGCATGTGTCGTTCAGATCATGCCTCCACGAAGAGTTGTTAGAGGTCATCCTGCTAGGAGGAATATCGAGGAACAAGGGGTAGCTAATGCACCAGAAGTGCAACCCCAAGGAGAGGTCACAAATGCTAAGTTCCGGGAAGCTATCTAGATGTTGAGTCAAGCTCTGACAAATCAAGTTGGACATAGAGAAAATCGATAGAAAGTGGCTGATACTTCTAGGATATGTGAATTTTTAAGGATGAATCTTCCAAGCTTCATTGGTTCAAGTGTCATTGAGTATTCAGAAAACCTTGTTGAAGAGCTTTATAAGGTTTTAAGATTATGCACATTGTTGATGTTAAGAGGGTGAAACTAGCTGCATATCAATTGAAGGATGTCGCTAGAATCTTGTTTGATTAATGGAAAAAGAATAGAGCTGAAGGTGTACCACTTGTGAGTTGGGCTATGTGTGAGGAGGATTTCTCTGGGTGTTTATTTCCTTGTGAACTAAGAGAAGAAAAGGTACGAGAACTACTCACTTTTAAGTAGGAATCTATGAGTGTTCATGAGTACAGTATGAAGTTCACCCAACTTTCCCGTTATGCTATGGAGATGGTTGCTCACATGAGAAGCAGGATGAGTTTGTTTGTTGCTGGATTGTCTCGTCTGTCAAGTAAAGAGGGTAAGGCAACTATGCTAATAGGGTACATGGACATAACAAAACTTATGATTCATGTGCAGCAGATTGAGGAACAGAAGGTGAGAGATAGGGAAGAAATTTGAAATAAGAGAGCTAAGACAGGGAATGAGTACGGACAACAGAAAGGTAATGCCAACCAGTAATCTTTCCAATAGAAACAAAAGGGACCTGCTCCATCATCTTCTAGTGCACCTGCACCAAGGAACAAAGGTGAGTTCCAAAATCATAATTCACAAAATTTCAGGGCTAGACTTGAGCAGTCTCAAGGTAGTGTGACACAAGTGGGGTAATAGGACTCCTGCATTTACTAAGTGTGGTAGGAGCCACTCAGGGGTGTGTCGTGATGGCTCCATTGGTTGCTTCGAGTGTGGTTAGAATGTTCATTTTATCAAAGAGTTCCCTAAGAAGAGACAAGGTAATCGAAATGGGGGAAATAAAGCCCAATCTTTTTCAGTTGCTCCACCACACAAAGTTGCATCTAGAGGAGCTACTTCAGGGGAAGGTGGAGGAGCAAACCATCTGCATGGTATTATTAGTTGCCAAGAGTAAGAGGATTCGCCAGATGTTGTCATTGGTATGATCAAAGCCCTTAACTTTGATGTTTATGCTTTGCTACAGCCAGGAGCGAGTCTATCTTTTGACTCCTTATGTTTCAATGATTTTTGTTGTTCTTTTTGGAGAATCTTCTTGAGCCCTTCAGTGTTTCTACACCTATTGGTCAGTCTATTCTAGCTAAGAGAGTCTATCGTGATTGTACCATTTCCATCAATCACAAAGCACCATGGCTGACTTAGTTGAGTTAGATATGGTAGATTTCAATGCCATTTTAGGTATGGACCGTATTAATGCATGTTATGCCTCAGTCGATTGTACAACTCGAGTTGTTAAGTTCCACTTTCCTAATGAGTCCGTTATAGAGTGGAAGAGTAGTTTAGAACTGTCGAAGGGTCGTCTCATTTCGTACTTTAAGGTGAGAAAGTTAGTTTCCAAGGGGTGTGTCTATCACTTTTTCCGAGTTAATGACTCTAGTATTGAGCTACCTCTTATTGAGTCAGTTCCAGTAGTAAAAGAGTTTCCAGAAGTCTTTCCACATGATCTTCCCTAAGTCCATCATGAGAGAGAAATAGACTTCGGTATAGATATTCTTCCCGATCCACTTCGTATATCTATTCTACCATATAGAATGGCACCAGCAGAATTGAAAAAGCTAAAAGAGCAGTTGATAGATCTCCTTGAGAAGGGTTTTATTCAACCACATGTCTTACCTTGGGGCATTTCGGTCTTATTTGTTAGAAAGAACGGTTTTTCCCTTAGAATGTGTATATATTACTGTTAGTTGAACAAGGTTACTATCAATAATAAGTATCCTCTTCCGAGAATTGATGATCTTTTCGATCAACTTCATGGTGCCATTTAGGTGTTATAGTGCTCTTAATCAGATTATCAAGTCTTTGTAACATTGTTACTTAGCTTCTTGCATGAAAGTTAGAACCCTAGTTGTGTAAATTC
This sequence comes from Solanum piurae, assembly GCA_029582685.1. Classification (NCBI taxonomy): domain Eukaryota; kingdom Viridiplantae; phylum Streptophyta; class Magnoliopsida; order Solanales; family Solanaceae; genus Solanum; species Solanum piurae. The sequence continues at coordinate 89,626 of JAJOOO010002350.1, forward strand.
ATTTAGTTCATGGATTACCCTAGCTAGGAAAGATAAACAGATATACATGCCTCATATTTCAAAGGTTTCATTGTCCATGTTTAAATGTTGCATCTTCACTTAGCCTGTCAGAATATTAAGCTATACAGTATACTTCAGTTATGATGCATTGTACACATTTCCAGTAGGGAGTAGGCTTAACACCGTGTTGGAATAGGGTCAATCACCCTCATCGTCCCAGAACTACGTGCCCCTATAGGTTTATAAGTCCCCTCTATGGGAATCAGATTTAGTGATCACCCTAGTCAGGCCTCTATATTGTAACACTCTCGAAATTAGTAGGCTAAACTAGAGCTTCTCGTGAGGGCTAGGGTCGGGAATATAACTACCCATACTTAAAATAAAGGATTTCCTATTAGAACGTCAAGGTACTACCCCTCAAGGACCAACCATGGACCCTTGAGGAGGACCCCCGGAAAATGCCAAAAACTAGTGAACCACGACAAAACCCACACTCCGTGAGTGGGTTCACAGCCCGTGGATGAAGGGTCGTGGTTGGCCAGAAAGTTGCAGCCACCAAACCACACTTGACAAGGATGGTCCATGGTTCCATCCACGGCCCATCAACGTGGTCTCGTGGATGGTGACCTAGGAACTATTTTTCAGGTTACTTGTAGAGGCACTTTGGAGTTTTCCAGTTTTAATTAATATTAAGTGGTGCCATTTTAGCCTTATTTAGACCACCTATATTATGATTTAAACCCTAAATTAAGACATATCAACTCATTATTTCTAAAACCCAAATCAATTCTCAAAACTTCATTCTTTCCAAAAATTCTCTCTAGAAAACTCAAAGTAAAAGAAGAAGAATAAATTGAACACTAAGGTTCAAGAGGCAAGGATCTTCACAACAAATTCATAGGTCTTGGTGATTGAGGTATGGTGGATTTCATCCATGTGTAGCTTTCACCCATGGAGCCCTCTCAAAATCTTCAATTTCAAATGGTAGAATTCCACCAATTAGCTAGGGTTTTCTTCATTCACCATGGGTTCTTTGATTTACTAATTTTAATAGTTTAATTATGTCTAAATATGCATGAATTGATTATTTTTTATTTTTTATGATGTTTCCCTTATGAACTCATGCAAACCCCCATATTTCTCCAAATTGTGAACTCATAGGTTTGATTGTAGATTTTGAAAGATGAGTTTTTAAGATCTAATGTATGAATTGATAGAATTACATGAAATTATGATGAAATCCCTATATAATGCTAAAATTCTAGATTGATGATGGCTTTGAACCTTGGAAGGGCAAACTGTGAGTTTATGCATGATCTTATGAACCTATGTAATTGCTTTAAGGGTGCTTTGAGAGTAAAGTGCCAATGTGAATTGTGTTGTTGTGTTGTTTAAAGGTTATTCTCATGAAACACTTACAACCATTATGTGAAAGGTTTTCTCAAATAGAAAGGATTCTTAGGTTGAAAGGCTATTCTCTCCTAATTGAATCAATGAATAAGAGTTATCCTAATGAACTAATTTGGAGAGGTTGTCAACGAATCCTTCCATGAGACATGAGTTAAGTAAGACTTAATAAGTATTCCATGGGAATTATACTTAGCATCAAGTGGATTTTGACAATGAGATGGAAGCTCTCCCGTTAGTTGAGGTCGGGTTTCTAGAAGAGGTCTCATGAGATGGAAGCTCTCCCGTTAGTACAGGCTGGGTTTCTAGAAGAAATCTCCATATCCCATAGACTATGTTCCCCCATAGGTTTTCTAGCTAGTGGATCCACCTAAGCTAATAGTTCATGGTTCTACCTAAGGTAACTAGTACAACCTTTTTCGGAGTGGGAGACACCGGGTGATCATGTTTTAGCTCACATGGTCTCTATGTCGGTTAAGGATATTCTTCTCACAATAGGAAAATGAATAATGAACTACGGTTACTCAAGAGGCTTTGTATATGAGTGCAAAGGTTTTAAAGATAATGTTGACTTATGTTGTCCATGATTATGACTTATGACTTCTAATGTCTTATATGATGCTTAAACTTGGCAAATTGAATGCTTTCAAATGACATGTCCCTTTTTTTTTGCATATTTTAATATTTTTATGCATGGCCACCATACTTAGTGCATTTTTGTGCTAATCCCTACTTTTTCTACATTTTCCCCAAGTGTAGAGTTTGATTCTCGAGGTGATCATTCTAGTGGCTAAAGCTTTGACTTGTGTATCTTCCAAGCTTGTTGGTGAGTCCTCATGGTTCGAGGATGACTTTTTCCTATGTATTAGTTACTTTCATTTACTTTCCCTTTTCGGACATTTTGTGTGGGCTATGCCCTATTTCATTCAAGTATTGTAATAGATGGCTATATTGAGAAAAGTCTAGACTTCCACTTTCTTTTATAAAAAACCTTTAAGACTTGAAATGTGTTTTACTCTTTATTATTCTAGTACTTTATGTTATGATATGCTAAGTGGCTTACATGGATCCTTTAGGGGTTCTATGTGCCTTGTTATATCTAGGGGGTAGCTTAGGTCGTGACGAACTTTGTAGTTAGAGCACAAGGTTTAGAATGATTCGAGGATGATGTCTCATAAGGCACGTCTAGTAGAGTCTTGTTCATGAGTGTGAAGTGTGCCACACTTATGAATGAGAGGCTACAAGATGTTTAGGAAATTCCATTTCTTCATTACTCTTAAGTCATGCCTTAGAGTTTAACTCTAAAATATTTCTCTCTCCTAATCCTTCTCTTGTGTGTTCAGGATATGAATATACGAAGGGCTAATGCTAGAAGGATGGAAGATGACAATGTGAAGCAAGGAGCTCCTCCTCAAGCTCTGATAGATCCTTTGGTTGAGAATGTGACCAATGCGGAATTTAGGTCCACTATCCCAATGTTGGCTCAAGCCATAATGGCTCAAGCCAATAGATAAGCTCTAGCTCCAGTAAATCCTAATGTGAATTTGGCTATGAACCCTCCTGAATTTCATGGCTCCGAAGTGGAAGAGGATCCTCAAAGGTTCATTGATGAGGTTTATAAAGTACTTACAATTATGGGTGTCGCTGGAACAAAAGGAGGAGTTAGCCGCCTATCAACTAAAGGATGTGTCTTAAGTGTGGTATGAATAGTGGAAGGGAGAAAGACCAATAGGAGCAGGCCTAGTAGAATGGGAATTGTTTAAATCGGCATTTCTTGATAGATTCTTCCCCCTAGAGTTAAGGGAGGCAAAGGTACAAGAGTTCATCAACCTTCTTCAAGGAAGTATGAGTGTTAATGAGTATGTTCTAAAGAGCACCCAACTCTCCAAATATGCTCCCACTATGGTGGCGGGCTCAAGGGCTATGATGAGTAGGTTTATGTCGGGTGTGTTAGACTTGGTTAAAAAAGAGTGTCATACGGCAATGCTCCTCCATGATATGGATATCTTAAGGCCTATGGTGTATGTTCAATAAATTAAGGAGTCAAAATTTAGGGAGAAGAATAGGGAGATTAAAAGGGCTAGAACTGGTGATGGGAATTTCTCTAACTCAAGATCCAATGGACAAGGATGACCTAGATATCGACAAAGGTTTTCCGGTCAAGATTCATATAGTGCTCCTCCTAAGTCTAATAAGGAAAGGGTGTATAACATTAAACCTGAATGAGGAAATAAAGGTGGTTTTTCTTTTACTAGATTTACATGTGCCAAGTGTGGGAAGAAACATGACGGTAAGTACCTAGCTGGCACTGATGGATGTTTTAGTTTCAGGAAGAGTGAACACAAGATGAGAGATTTCCCCATGTTTGTGGAAAAGAGAAGGGAAAGAAAGAAAACACCTCCAAGCGGTTTAAAATCCAATGCCCCAAAGCAAAACCATTTTATATTCTTCAATTCCGAGGTGACCAAGAGAGCTCCCCAGCTGTAGTGATCGGTATGTTAAAAGTATTTTTTATTGATGTGTATGTCTTGTTAGATCCTGGTCCTACTTTATCGTTTGTGATGCCTTATGTGACAATGAGATTTGATGTTTCCCCGAAAGTGCTATTAGAACACTTTTTTGTGTCTCTACCCCTGTTGGTGAGTATGTGGTGGCTAATAGGGTTTATAGGAGAAGTCTCGTTTCCTTATCCTATAAGATTACTTTGATGGACTTGGTAGATCTATACATGTTAGACTTCAATGTGATTCTTGGTATGGATTGATTGCATGCATGTTATGCCTCTATTGATTGTAGGACTCGTGTGGTTAGATTCCAATTTCCAAATGAGCCTATCTTAGAATGGATGGGGGGAAATTCTATGCCTAGAGGTTTATTTGTCTCTTGTCTTAAAGCTAGGAAAATGATCTCAACATGGTGTATTTACCATATTGTTATGGTGAGGGATGTGGATTCTGAAACCCCTTCTCCATAGTCGATTACAGTAGTTAATGAGTTCCAAGATGTTTTCCCCAATGATTTACCCAGTATTCCTCCCGAGCCGGAAATAGATTTTGGTATTGACCTTCTCCCAAATACGCAACCTATCCTATCCCTTCATATGGAATGGCTCCGATGGAGTTGAAAGAGTTGAAAGAGAAACTAAAGGATTTGTTGGATAAGGGCTTCATCTGATCGAGTATTTCTCGATGGACGCTCCCATATTATTTGTTAGAAAGAATGATGGGTCTCTATAACACTCCGGAAAATTATAAGTTAAACTAGAGCCTAAACGTGAGGATGAACATCTTGAATGAGAGTTATAGGAGCCAAGGCCATGAGGCAAGTGCCACGGAAAAGGGGCCAAGTAAAAGCCAAAGGCCAAGGTTGCCCCTAGCCTTTAGCTACTGCCTCAACCTTTACGAGAAGGACCACGAGTCGTGGTCCTCACCATGGCTCGTTAGGGAGGGCATGGTCTTGCCTTGGCCATGAAATTTTGGAAACCATTTTTCCTAGTCACTGCCTCAATTTCCACGGCCATCACCACGGTCCATGGTCATGACCACAACCATGGGAAGTGCTCGTGAAGCTACCTTAGGCAAATAAGCAAAAGGCTCCAAGTGGCAAAGCTACTTCCTCAAGGACCACGGGAAGGACCACGACTCTTAGTCTTGACCACAGCTCGTGGAGCCCCTTGTTGTGATTCCTTGAGCGTGTAAGCCTTGTGCCACCTTGGAGAGGCTACTGCCTCAACCCTCCACGAGTATGACCACATGTCGTGGTCAACTTCACGAGTCGTGAAGGGGCCAGTGGATATGACTTGGACTAATGGGCCAAACGCCACAAAACTCTATCCACTGACCCAATATTCACGAGAGGGACCACGAGTTGTAGTCCTGAACACGGCTCGTGAAGATGGGCGTAACACCTGGACGGGGTCTTTAAGTGAGGATCATTTAAGTCTTTTAATTTTTAAGTCCAATTAATTTGGGGGTGTTTTGGATATTATAGAGGTGAAATATATATTGTCTTTAAGTCAAAATTCACAATACTTGATCATTATTCACAAACACCCAAATATTTCCCCAATATCCTCTCCTCTCAATATTTCTCTCTCTAGAAGTTCCTCCAATGAAAAACACCAAGAATTTAAAGGATAGGGTTCAGGAATCCATCTTCTCAACTCCAATTCATGGGAGAAAAACTTCAATTAAGGTATGGGAAACTTGATTCATGGAACACTTTTCTCCATGAAGCCCTTCAACTCTAATTTAAGATATTGTTCAAAAACTAGGGTTTTCATTCTAGCCATTGGTTCTTCCTGAAAATTATTTTATTTCATTAAATGCAATATATTTTGGATGATTTGATGTTTAATGGTGGTTTTTAGTTTAAAATTCCCCATGAACCCATGAACTTCCCCATGACCCCAATTTCATGAATTGTGATGGGTGTATTGATACAAGATGATAACTATGAATTGTTCCTATGTTAATCCAATTATTTAATCTTGTTTTATTCATGCTTAAAGTAGTATTTCTACTTTTGATTGTGAGACTTGGTTCATGACCCTTGAAAGGGGTAAATTGTGAAGGTTTGTTCTTGATAGATGAAAGTTGTATGTGAACTTATAATTCACTTGAAAGGTAAAGATCTTATCTGTATAGTGTAAATTGAGGTATTGTTGAAAGGTCAATTCTCCCCTTACCCTTTACACATGTTCATGTATAACTTGTCTAGGATGGTGATAATATGGTTGTGTTGATTGAAAGGATATTTCACATGAAAACACTATGAATAATATTGTGAATGGTTTACTCACATGTTAATGGTGATTCTAAGGTTGAAAGTTAGTTCTCACCTAAATGAATCTATGAGCTATTTTATGAATTGTATTTAATGAAGGGTAGAGCACTCCTTCACACATGTAAATACAATTGAAGACTAATTATGTATAATTTGGGAAATAATGCTTAGTACCGAGTGGATATGGAAAATTAGGTAAAGGCCCTTCCGTCAATGCAATAGGTCGGGTCATCTAAAAGTAAACTCATGAGATGGAAACTCCTCCGCCAATGCAATAGGTCGGGTTTCTAGAAGAAGTCTCCCTATCCCATAACTATGTGCCCACATAGGACTTTACCTAGTGGATCCACCTAAAAGCTAAACATGTTAGTTCTACCTTAGGCAAGTAGGACACCTTCTTCCGGTGTAGGGTTACACGACACTGGATTCCATGTCGTTCACATGGTCTATGTCGGTTATGGATACTCTTCCCTATATGATAAGATAAGAAATGAGACATGAACTATACTATGACTTCTTGGTGAGTTTACTTAGTAGGAGTAAGGGTATGGGACTTCACTTCCACATTACACAAGTAAACTTAGTAGGATTTTATGGGATGGTTCCTTTATGCTATGATGAGATATGAATGTATGCATGTATGTTGAATGGATAGTTGATATGAATGACTTTCCTTATGTTCAAGTAACGTACATGACTAGTTTCTTATTTATGACTATTGATTATGATGAGGTTTAAAGATGATATGTATGATTAAGGTAATTTCAAAGGAGTACTTAGTATGGTTGGTATTATGGGGTGCCAACCATACATTGCACAAGTGTTCCTTAGGGGTTGCTAAAGTGTTGGTATGACTATGTTGTGAATACACATGCGATTATGGCTTGTCTTTGACATTGAAAATGCATGTTGGTCTCCAAACTTGATAAATGCATTCTTTTCAACTAAAATGTCATTTTTATCATATTTCAAGGATTTTATGCATGTTTCCATACTTAGTACATATTTGTGCTAACCCCTTCTTCCTCTATATTTTTTATACGTGTAGGTTCCGGGTAGGTGACATACACTCTTCTTTCTTGAAGAAGACTTGGATTGCTTATCTCTAAGTAGTGGTGAGTCCCCAAGTTCGAGGGAGAATTTCCATTTCTTAGTTCCTATTGTACTTCTCTTATATTGAGACTTTATTGATGTAAAGGGCTAAGTCCTAAACTTTGTATTCCTATGTTTTAGATGGGGTATGAGACAAAATCTAGATTCTTTTGATTTTCGATTATAAAAATAAAGTTTGACTTCGATTGTAAAAGCTTTAAAATTTTCCACATTATTTCTATATCTTATGTTGTGATGATGCTAGAGGCTTGTATGCGACCCCTTCTGGGTCAAGTACACCGTGTCGCTTCTAGGGAGTAACTACGGTTCGTGACTTGGTATCAGAGCATAAGGTTTTGGGATAATATTTAGGTTTGATGTCTCATGAACCACGTCTAGTAGAGTCTTTTTCATGAGTGTGAAGCGTGCCACACTTATGAATGAGAGGCTATAAGATGTTTAGGAACTTTCTCTTTTTCCATTATTCTTTAGTCATGTGTGGAGTATTAACTCTATGAAGTTCTCTCTCCTAACCCTCTTATTGTGATTATAGGAAATGAATACAAGAAGGGTTAATGCTCAGAGGGCGGTAGAGGAGAATGCGAATGATGAGGTTCTCCCTCAAGCTCCGCAAGACCCTCAAATTCCTAATGATGAAGGGGCAATGACTAATATGGAGATAAGGGCGGCTCTCCAAACTTTGACTCAACTCATGACAGTTCAAACTCAAGCCGTCACCACTCAAGCCTAAGCCATAACAGCCCAAGCTAACTAAGAAGTTGGGCCCTGGGTAAATCCCAATGTGAGTACCATGGCATCAAGGTTAACAGAATTTACTAGGATGAACCCTCATATTTTCTTGGGTTCCAACATGAATGAAGACCCACAAGAGTTTTTGGAGGAGGTCTACAAGATAGTGGAAGCTATGGGGGTCACTTCTTTTGAGAAAGTCAAATTAGCCAGGTATCAATTAAAGGATGTGGCACAAGTATACTACACTCAATGGAAGGACAATAGGGATATAAGAGGGGGTCCCATAAGTTGGGAAGTATTCAAGAAAGCCTTCTTTGATAGGTTCTTCCCCCGTGTCTAAGAATACTCCTTGAAATTCACTAATTTTTCTAAATATTCACCATCTTTGGTTTCTAATCCAAGGGATGAGATGAGTCAATTTGTGACCGGTGTGTCCGATGTCATTGAAGAAGTATGTCGTGTGACAATGCTCCACGAAAAAATGGATATCTCACGGTTGATGGTATATGCTCAAAAAGTTTAGGAGACAAGGCTTAGGAAGAAGAATAGAGAGGTAAAGAGGGCAAGGACCAATGATGGAAATTCTTCTAAGGGAATGTTTGAGGGCCAAATTGGACCAAGGTTGAAGAAGAGGTTTTCGAACCAAAGATCCTCCAATGCTCCAAGGCCTAACAAAGATAGGGTGTCTAACCCTAAGCCTCAAGGAGACAATAGGGGTGTATCTTCCATGGAGAGGCCTACATGTTCCATGTGTGGTAAAAAGCATGAGGGAAAATGTCTTGCCGATATGGGTGTGTGCTATGGATATGGAAAAAGGGGACATCAATTGAAAGATTGCCCAACTCGTGCGGCCAAGGCAAGAGAGGGTAATCAAGCTCCTCCAAGTGGTTCCAATTCTGATGCTCCCAAGAAGAACCGCTTTTATGCCCTCCAATCCCGAAGTGATCAAGAGGGTTCTCCGGACATTGTTACTGGTGTGTTACAAGTATTTTCCATTGATGTTTATGCATTATTAGACCCCGGTGCCACATTGTATTTTGTTACTCCTTTTGTGGCTATGAAATTTGATGTACTCCCCGATGTCTTAGAAGAACCCTTTGCGGTTTCTACCCCGGTGGGTGACTACGTCGTAGCTAAAAGAGTTTATAGGAGTTGTCCCATTTCATTGTCTCATAAAGTAACATTGGTTGATTTTGTAGAATTAAATATGTTGGACTTTGATGTCATATTGGGGATGGATTGGTTACATGCTTGTTTTGCGTCCATTGATTGTAGAACCCGGGTGGTAAAATTTCAATTTCCTAATGAGCCTACTTTATAATGGAAAGGGGAAAACTCTATCCCTAGAGGTCGTTTCATTTTGTGTCTAAAAGCTTGTAAAATGATCTCAAAAGGGTGTATGTATCACATTTTTAGGGTCATGGACATTGAGTCCGAGGCTCCTTCTTTGGAGTCGATCCCCCTAGTGAGAGAGTATCCTAAAGTCTTCCCTGATGAATTGCCCGGTATTCCTCCCAAACGGGAAATAGACTTCAGCAATGATCTTGTGCCAGATAAAATACCCATATTCATTCCCCCTTACAGGATGGCTCCGGCCGAATTGAAGGAATTGAAGGGACAACTCAAGGATTTGGTAGATAAGGGTTTTATTAAACCAAGCATATATCCATGGGGTGCTCCGTTATTATTTGTGATAAAGAAACATGGGTTCCTTAGGATGTGTATTGATTACCGCTAATTGAATAAGGTCACTATAAAGTATAAGTATCCACTTCCTAGAATTGATTATTTGTTTGATCAACTCCAAGGAGCTACATTTTTCTCCAAAATATATCTTCGTTCGGGTTACCATCAACTAAGGGTAAGAGGGTGTGACATTCCTAAGACAGCCTTTAGGACCCGGTATGGTCACTACGAATTTGTGGTTATGTCTTCTGGGTTAACAAATGCCCCGGTGGCATTCATGGACCTAATGAATACGGTGTTTAGACAATGTCTTGATTTGTTTGTTATTGTCTTTATTAATGATATTTTGATCCATTTGAGTAGTGAAGGTGACCATAAGGATCAGTTGAGGATAGTATTGCAAGTCCTTAAAGACCACCGACTATATGCTAAATTTAGTAAGTGTGAGTTTTGGCTAAGATCGATTTCTTTTCTTGGTCATATTGTGTCGGGCATGGGAATAGAGGTTGATCCAAAGAAGATGGACGTGGTCAAGAGTTGGCCTAGACCCCTAAGTCCCACCGATATTAGGAGTTTTTAGGGATTGCCCGGGTATTATAGGAGATTTGTTGAGAGCTTCTTAGCCATCGCTTCTCCATTAATGGCCTTGACCCAAAAGAAGTCCAAATTTGAGTGGTCGGAGGCTTGTGAGATGTGCTTCCAAGAATTGAAGGATAGACTCACCTTTTCTCCGGTGTTAACCTTACCGAAGGGTACCGACAGATTCGTAGTATATTGTGATTCTTCGAGAGTAGGGTTGGGGTGTATTCTCATGCAAAACGGTAAGGTTATTGCCTATGCTTCAAGGTAACTCAAGAATCATGAAAAGAATTACCCGACCCATGACCTCAAACTAGAAGCGGTGGTATTTGCCTTGATAATATGGAGACACTATCTCTATCGGGTGCATGTAGATGTGTTTACTGACCACAAGAGTCTTCAATATGTGTTTAGCCAAAAAGACTTGAACCTTCAACAAAAGATATGGTTAGAGATTTTGAAAGATTACGACATGAGTGTCCTATACCACCCTAGAAAAGCTAGTGTGGTTGCGGATGCCCTAAGTAGTTTGTCCATGGGTAGTGTACCTCATGTAGAAGATGAGAAGAAGGAATTGGTTCGTGATGTGCATAGGTTGGCCCGGTTAGGTGTCCAACTAGTGGATTCCACCAAGGGTGGATTTATGGTGCATCATAGTTATGAATCATCCTTTGTGGTTGATGTGAAGTCTAAGCAACATCTTGATCATGTATTGATGGAGTTGAAAGAATCGATTCTCAACAAGTCCGTTGAGGTTTTCTCCCAAGGGGGAGATGGGATGCTTAGGTACCATGGCAGGTTGTGTGTTTCTGATGTTGATGGTTTGAGGGAGAAATTCTAGAAGAGGCTCATGGTTCGTGATATTCTATTCATCTGGGAGCCACCAAGATGTACCGTGATCTACGGGAAGTCTATTGGTGGAATAGAATGAAAAAGGATATAGCGAGCTTTGTGGCCAAATGTCCTAATTGTCAACAAGTCAAGGCCGAACACCAAATACCGGGAGGTTTGCTCCAAGATATCAATATTCCCACTAGGAAGTAGGAAGAGGTGAATATGGACTTTGTTGTGGGTTTGTCTTGTACTAGAAGGCAACATGATTCTATTTGGGTTATTGTTGATATGATGATAAAATCAGCTCATTTCATTCCCATTAAGGTTACCTTTTCGGTGGAAGATTATGCTAAGTTGTACATCAAGGAGGTAGTGAAGTTGCATGGGGTTCCTTTGTCTATCATATCGTATCGAGGTACTCAATTTACTTCACATTTTGGAAGGCGTTTCAACAAGGACTTGGTACCAATGTTAAACTTAGTACCGCTTTCCACCCTCAAACAGAAGGTCAAGCGGAACGGACCATTCAAACCTTAGAGGACATGTTGAGGGTGTGTGTGATTGATTTCAAGGGTAATTGGGATGATCATATTCCCTTGATAGAATTTTCCTACAACAATAGCTACCACTCAAGCATTGCCATGGCTCCGTTTGAAGCACTTTATGGTAGGAGGTTTAGATCACCTGTGGGTTGGTTTGAAGTAGGTGAGTTTTCTCTAATTGGTCCATAACTAGTTTATGATGCCATTGAAAAAGTTTGACTTATTAGAGAAAGGTTGAAAACAACCCAAAGTCGGCAAAAGTCTTATGCCGACAGTAGAAGGAGGGATCTAGAATTTTAAGTTGGTCATTGGGTCTATTTGAAGATCTCACCCATAAAAGGTGTGATGAGGTTTGGAAAGAAGGGGAAACATAGTCCTCGGTTTGTGGGTCCCTATCAAATCTTGAAGCGTATTGGGAAAGTTGCACATGAATTGGACCTGCCAAATGAGTTGGCTCTGGTTCACCCAGTGTTTCATATTCCCATGCTTAAAAATTTCATTGGTGATCCGGTGTCCATCCTTCCTTTAGAGGGTTTAGGATTTGATGATAACCTTTCCTATGAAGAAGTTCCGGTTGAGATTTTGGACCGGCAAGTGAAGAGGTTGAGAAATAAGGAATAACCTTCGTTAAAGTTCTACGGAGGAATCACTTAGTTGAGGGTACTACATGGGAGGCTGAGGCCGATATGAAGTCCTCCTATGATCATGTGAAATGATGAGTTTGGTGCATAATGAGTTGTGGACTAAGTTCTTACTTTCTTGTGAATGCATTGCTTATGTCTTGAGGTGGAGTTGATGTTTCCTCCTTTTAATTTGGCATTTTTTTTAATGTTGCATACATGTTGGACTGATAATCTTGAGTCATTACTTCCGTAAGGTGTCTAGATCACCATTCGAGGATGACTGTTCCTAAGAGGGATATAATGTAACACTCCGGAAAATGATAAGTTAAACTAGAGCCTAAACGTGAGGATGAACGTCTTCAATGAGAGTTATAGGAGTCAAGGCCATGAGGCAAGTGCCATGGGCAAGGGGCCAAGCCAAAGCCAAAGGCCAAGGCTGACCCTAGGATTTAGCTACTGCCTTAACCTTCACGAGAAGGACCACGAGTCGTGGTCCTCACCACGTCTCGTGAAGGTGGGCATGCTTTTGCCTTGGCCATGAAAGTTTAGCCACCATTTTTCCTAGTCATTGCCTTAACTACCACGGCCATCACCATGGTCTGTGGTCATGACCAGGACCATGGGAGGTGCTCGTGGAGTTACCTTAAGCAAATAAAGAAAAGGCTCCAAGTGGCGAGGCTACTGCCTCAAGGACCACGGGAGGGATCACGGCTCGTGGTCTTGACCACGGCTCGTGGAGCCCCTCATGGTGATGCCTTGGGCGTGTAAGCCTTGTTCCACCTTGGAGGGGCTACTGCCTCAACCCATCATGGGCATGACCACGTGTTGTGGTCCACTTTACGAGCCGTGAAGAGGACCGTGGAGATGACTTCGACTCATTAGCCAAATGCCACCAAACTCTAGCCATTCCCCAATCTTAACGAGAGGGACCACGAGTTGTGGTCCTCACCACGGCTCGTGAAGATGCGCGTGATACCTGGATGAGGTCTTTAAGTGAGAATCATTTAAGTCTTTTACTTTTTAAGTCTAATTAAAGTGGGGGTGTTTTTGGTATTTTTGGGGTCAAATATATATTGGTTTTAAGTCAAAACTCACCAGATTTGTTCATTATTCACAAACTCCCAAATATTTCCCCAAAATCCTCTCCTCTCAATATTTCTCTCTCTAGAAGTTCCTCCGTTGAAGAACACCAAGAACTTGAAGGTTAGGGCTCAAGAATTCATCTTCTCAACTCTAATTAGTGGGCAACGCTTCAATTAAGGTACGGGAACCTTGATTCATGGAACACTTTTCTCCATGAAGCACTTCAACTCTAATTTCGAAATTTAGGATATTGTTCAAATACTAGGGTTTTCATTCTAGCCAAGGGTTATTCCTAAAAACAATTTTATTAGTTTAAATGCATTATATTATGGATGATTTGATGTTTAATGGTGGTTTTTATTGTAAAATTCCCCATGAACCCATGAACTTCCCCATGACCCCAATTTCATGAATTGTGATGGGTGTATTGATACAAAATGATTACTATGAATTGTTCCTATGTTAATCCAATTATTTAATATTGTTTTATTCATGCTTAAAGTAGTATTTCTAAGTGTGATTGTGAGACTTGGTTCATGACCCTTGAAGGGGATAAATTGTGAAGGTTTGTTCATGATTGATGAAAGTTGTATGTGAACTTATAATTCACTTAAAAGGTAAAGATCTTATCAATATTGTGTAAATTGAGGTAATGTTGAATGGTCAATTCTCTCCTTACCCTTTACACATGTTCATGTATGACTTGTTTAGGATGGTGATAATAGTGTTGTGTTGATTGAAAGGCTATTTCTCATGAAAACACTATGAATAATAATGTGAATGGTTTAGTCACATGTTAATTGTGATTCTAAGGTTGAAAGTTAGTTCTCACCTAAATGAACCTATGAGCTATTTTATGAATTGTATTGAATGAATGGTAAAGCACTCCTTCACACATGTAAATACAATTTATGACTAATTATGCATAATTTGGGAAATAATGCTTAGTACCGAGTGGATATGGAAAATGGAATACAGGCCCTTCAGTCAATGCAATATGTCTAGTCATCTAAAAGTAAACTCATAAGATGGAAACTCCTCCACCAATGCAATAGGTCGGGTTTCTAGATGCAATCTCCGTATCCCATAACTATGTGTCCACATAGGACTTTAGCTAGTGGATCCACCTAAAAGCTAAACATGTTAGTTCTACCTTAGGCAAGTAGGACACCTTCTTTCGGTGTGGGGTTACACGACACCGGATTCCATGTAGCTCACATGGTCTATGTCGGTTATGGATGCTATTCCCTATATGATAAGATATATGAATGAGACATGAATTATACTATGACTTCTTGGTGAGATTACTTAGTAGGACTGGGAGTATGGGACTTCACTTCCACATTGCACAAGTAGACTTGGTAGGATGTTATGAGAGGGTTCCTTTATGTTATGATGAGATACGAATGTATGCATGTATGTTGAATGGATAGTTGATATGAATGACTTTCCTTATGTTCAAGTAAGGTACATGACAAGTTTCTTATGTATGACTATTGATTATGATGAGGTCTAAAGATGATATGTATGATTAAGGTAATTTCAAAGGAGTACTTCGTATGGTTGGTATTATGGGATGCCAACCATAAATTTTACAAGTGTTCTTTAGGGGTTGCTAAAATGTAGGTATTACTATGTTGTGAGTATAAATGTGGTTATGGCTTGTCTTTGACATTGAAACTGCATGTTGTTCTCCATACTTGATAAATGCATTCTTTTCAACTGAAATGTCCTTTTTGTCATATTTCAAGGATTTTATGCATGTTTCCATACGTAGTACATATTTGTGCTAACCGCTTCTTCCACTAAATTTTTTATAAGTGTAGGTTCCGGCTAGGTCACATACACTCTCCTTTCTTGAAGAAAACTTGGATTGCTTATCTCCAAGTAGTGGTGAGTCCTCAATTTCGAAGGCGGAATTTCATTTCTTAGTTCCTATTGTATTTCTCTCATATTGAGACTTTATTGATGTAAAGGGCTAAGTCCCAAACTTTGTATTCCTATGTTTTAGATGGTGTAAGAGACAAAGTCTAGATTTTTATGATTTTCTATTATGAAAATGAAGTTTGACTTCGATTGTAAAAGCTTTAAAATTTTCCACATTGTTTCTATGTCTTATGTTATGATGATGCTAGAGGCTTGTATGCGACCCCTTAGAAAGTAACTCTGGGTCGTGACAGCCTCTCCGAATGTGCATTGATTATCATCAATTCAATAAAGTGACCATCAAGAATAAATATACTCTTCCAAGAATTGATGATTTGTTTGACCAATTTCAAGGGTTAGTTATTCCTCTAAGATTGATCTTCGTTTGGGTTATCAGAAATTGAGGGTGAGAGGGGATGATATTCCAAAAATGGCCTTTAGAACCCGTTATGGTCATTATGAGTTTATGGTAATGTCGTTTGGGTTGACTAATGCTTCGGCGATATTTATGGACTTGATGAACAAAATGTTTAGGCAATACCTAGACATGTTTTTGATTGTGTTTATCTGTGATATTTTGATCTATTCAAGAAGTGAGAATGAGCACGTTGACCATTTAAGAATTATGTTGCAAGTTCTTAAGGACCAACAACTTTTTGCAAAGTTTAGCAAGTGTAAGTTTTTGTTAAGGTCCGTAACTTTCCTTTGTCATATTATGTCAAGAAAGGGTATTGAGGTAGATCCTAAGAAGATAGATGCGGTCAAGAGTTAGCTTAAACCTATAACTCTTTCAGACATTAGAAGCTTTTTAGGTTTGGCCAGTTAATATAAAAGGTTTGTCGAGGGATTTTCTTCAATTGCTTCTCATTTGACGGCTTTGACTAAAAAGAAGGTTAAGTTTGTGTGGTCGGAAGCTTGTGAGAAAAGATTGCAAGAGTTGAAAGATAGACTTACCTCCGCTCTGGTGTTGACATTACCGGAAGGTTCGGATGGTTTTGTTGTGTATTGTGATGCCTCTAGAGTTGGGTTGGGATGTGTGCTTATGCAAAATGGTAAAGTTATTGCCTATGCTTCAAGGCAACGTAAAGTGCATGAGAAAAATTATCTACCCTTGATCTTGAGTTAGCGGTGGTTGTTTTCACCTTAAAGATAAAGAAGCATTATTTGTATGGAGTTCATGTTGATGTTTTCACCATCCATAAGAGTCTACAATATGTGTTTAGTCAAAATGAATTAAATCTTTGCCAAAGAAGGTGGCTTGAGTTATTGAAGGATTATGACATAAGTGTCCTTTATCACCCCGATAAAGCTAATATAGTAGCGGATTCTCTTAGTCGACAGGCTGTCGATGGGTAGCGTCTCTCATATAGAGGATGAAAAGAAAGAGTTGCTTCGTGATGTGCATAGGTTGGCCTGACTAGGTGTTCAACTAGTGGATTCCACCAAGGGTGATGGCATGGTCCATAATTGTTCCGAATTGTCCTTTGTGATGGATGTGAAGTCTAAGCAAAGTCTTGATCCTATCTTGGTTCAGTTGAAAGAGGCGGTTCTTAAAAACTCTGTTAAGGATTTCTCCCATTGGGGAGATGAGGTACTAAGGTATCAAGGTAGGTTATGTGTTCCAAATGTTGAAGTCTTGAGGGAGAAAATTTTAGAAGAAGCTCATAATTCTTGATATTCTATTCACTCGGGTGCCACCAAGTTGTATCGTGACCTACGGGAAGTCTATTGGTGGAATGGGATGAAGAAAGACATCGTGGGATTTGTGGAAAAATGTCCTAATTGTCTACAAGTAAAGGTTGAGCACCAAAGGCCGGGAGGCTTGTCACAAGATATTGCTATTCCTACTTGGAAGTGGGAAGATGTGAACATGTATTTTATTGTAGGTTTTCCACGTACTCGCGACAACATTACTCGATTCGGCGGAAGTGTATGCTAAGTTGTATTTGAGGGTGATAGAAAGGTTACATGGAGTACCCTTGTCTATAATTTTGGATCCAGGTAGCCAATTTACTTCACAGTTTAGGAAGTCTTTCCAAAAATTGCCAGGTACCAAGGTGAAGCTTAGCACAACTTTTCACCCTCAAACGGATCATCAAGCGGAATGCACCATTCAGACTTTGAAATGCTTAGGGAATCTATGATAGATTTTAAGGCCATTGGGATGACCATATGCCTTTAGTTGAGTTTACTTATAATACCAATTATCATTCGAGTATCGACATGGATCCCTTTGAGGCTCTCTATGGTAGGAGATGTGGGTCTCCTATAGGATGGTTTGAAGTGGCAGAAGTTGCTCTCCTAGGTCCAAAATTGGTGCATGAGGCCATTGAGAAAACTTGGGTTATTAGAGAGAGGTTGAGGATGGCCCAAAGTCGGCAAAAGTCTTATGCCGATGCTAGAAGGAGAGATCTCGAATTTGATGTGCTTGACTGGGTTTATTTGAAAATCTCACCCATGAAGGGTTTTATGAGGTTTGGGAAGAAGGGGAAACTTAGTCCTCGGTTTGTGGGTCCTTATGTGATTTTGAGGCGTATCGTCAAGGTTTCATATGAGTTAGATTTTCCAAATAAGTTGGTGTTGACGCATCCAGTGTTCCATGTCTCAATGTTGAAGAAATGTGTTGGGGATCCATCAACCATAGTTCCATAAGAGGGTTTAGAGAATAAGGATAATCTTTCTTATGAAGAGGTACCAGTTGAGATCCTAAACCGGCAAGTCAAGAGGCTGAGAAATCATAAATTTACCTCGGTGAAGGTATTGGGGAGAAATCACTTAGTTAAGGGTGCTACTTGGGAGGCCAAGGCTGACATGAAGTCCTGATATGCTCATCTTTTTTCTTCCTCTCCTATTCCAACTTGAGGTAATGAGTTCCTCTTGAGTTTTCTTGTTTAGGAGTCATGTGTGATTTATGTGTTTCCCTGATTTTCTTATGTTATGCATGTTCTTGAGAAATTCACGTTTTGTAAGACAATGAGTTTTCATGAATGATTTTCCTCATGTTGTTGTGCATTGAGTATGAGTTGCCTATTTGACTTCATGAGATAATTTGATGAATATGCTTTATATGTATATGTTTTTCTTGAGTAAATGGCCTAATTGTTTCATGAGATTGCACTGTTGAGCATGCTTTAAAGCTTGGAGATTGTAGTTCCTCATAAGAACATGAGAAATGTTTAAATTTTATGCATAATGGGTTGTTATATGTAGTTCCTACTTCCTTGGAATGCATTGATTATGTTTAAGTTGGAGTTCATGTTTCCTCCTTTGAATTGTGCATTATTTTGATGTTGCGTGCATGATGGGCTGCTAGTCTGGATTCTTTACTTCCGTAAGGTATCTAGATCATCATTCGAGGATGAATGTGCTGAAGGGGGAGATATTGTAATACTCCGAAAATTAGTAGGCTAAACTAGATCTTAACATAAGGGTTAGAGTCAGGAATGTAACTCCATGTACTTAAAATAAAGGATTTTGTGTTAGAACGTCAAGGTATTACCCCTCAAGGACCAACCATGGATGCTTTATGCGGACGCCTGGAAACAGCCAAAAAACAGTGAACCACTGCAGGACCAACGCCCCGTGGGTGGGTCCACGCCCTATGGATGGAGGGTCGTGGTTGGCCAAAATGTTGCAGTTAACAAACCACGCTTAACCAAGACGGTCTCTAGTTCCATCCACGGCCCGTCAACGTGGTCTCGTAGATGGTGACCTGGAGACTGTTTTGGGGGTTAAGTTTAGGGGCACTTTGGGATTTTCCGATTTTAAATAATATTAAGTGGTATCATTTTAGACTAATTTAGACCATCTATATAAGGATTTAAACGCCTAGATTAAGACATTTCAACTCATTATTTCTAGAAAACACAAAGAACAAGAAGAAGAAAGTAAAAGTTAGGGTTCAAGAATCAAGGATCTTCACACAAAATTCATAGGGCTTTGTGATTGAGGCATGGTGGTTTTCATCCATGGTGAGATTTCGCCCATGGAGATCTCTAAAAATCTTCAATTTTAAATGGTAGAATTCCCCCAATTAGCTAGGGTTTTCTTCATTCACCATGGGTTCTTTGATTTATTGGTTTTAATGGTTTAATAATGTCTAAATATGGATAAATTGATGATCTATATTGTTTTTATGATGTTTTCCTTATTGTAACACCCCATAATTTTTTTCAAACTAATACTCGAACCATCCTTTGTTGTGAGTCAGATTTTACCGAGGAATTTAATTTTTCTTGAGTGTTAAGGTTGCTAGATGTATCACTTTGAGTTTCAAGAAGAACCAAAGAGAAAAGCATTCAAGTTATTCATAGTTTTTCAAAGTTTTGGGTCAAATTCTAATTACCATAACTCCTAGTACAGGATTACTTAGGTGAGCTACAAAATGGAAATTTAAAGCCCTTAAAGTCCTCTTCCCAACTCCATCGATTTTTCTAAATTTCAAGCTATGAGTGAAAAGATATGACTCATTTACTAACGATGCACAAACCTGACAGCAGCACCACGATGGCTCCGTGTTACAGAGCCAATACGGACCTCACTGCCTGGTGAAAAATTATTCTGACTCCCAGCTCATTTTATTTATTTCTTGAAGGGTATTTTAGTCCTAAAAACCCTTAGGAAGTCATCTTAATTTCCCTAAACGTGTAGAAAATCAATTTTCTGAAATCAAACCCTCTTATCCACTCAAAAAAATTATACGCTCAAGGAATTCAAGAATCGCTAATGCAATGGCTCTTCTTTCAAAATTCTCCTTCAAGAAGATGGTCCTTTCAGTTATGTAAGCTTCCATAATGTTGGGTTTGTTCACCCACACGCCAATCATGTTAATTTCATTGTTAAGTTTATTCTAGAAAGTTGAAAGTATGATGTTCTTGAAATTGGCTTTGATTCTTAAGTTGAGATGAGATTGTAGAGTTCTTGATGAAATCGTGTCGATTTTAGAGTTGTATATGAGTAGGTTCTAGTGTACATATACTGGGTATCTGAATCTAAGGAGGAATTGAGAAAAAGAATCAAATTTAGGCATATTGGGGTTAAAAAAAATGAAGAAGGAAAAAGTCGGGCAAATCTGGCACCTTGCTCCACGTCGCAGACCTTCCATCCCCTTTCACAGAAATTTTCTTCGCATCGCGGAGAGGTCATGTACCTCTCTGCCTCAAAAGTTATTTCACGACCAAATATTAAAATGCATCTCAGCATCGCGGACTTGCATCCTGACGATGATTTCTTGATCGTTTTTCATGTTTAACTATCTAAAAACACTCCTAAACATCATGAGATCTTTCCTATCACAAATTGTAACTTTGAATTCATAAATCACATTCAAGGTAGAGTTCAGAGTCAAGTCTTGAGAGTTCTCTGAAACATTTTTGAGAAAGTCCCTCTGAGTCCTTTGAGGAGTCTTCTACAATTTCTAATAACCTGTTTCAAGGCACGAGCAAGTGAGTATGAGAGTGAGGAGAATGTATTCATGAGTCTATTTTGTCATCACGATATCCTTCATATCATCAACCATAACTCTTGAATTCATAATTCACATTCAAGAGAGAGTTAAGAGTAGAGTTCAAGGAAGCCTTTGAGTTCAATTGTGAATCCTTTGAGATCCATCATCAATTTGAGTTAAGTTTTGAGTAAGTAAGTATGAGAATGAGAAGAGTCGTATACATGAGTTCCTTATTGATATTTTGACCCTTGAGTCGAGTCGTTCATTCCCATAACTTAAGCATGAACTCCATCAGTTGAGTACCTTTGAGAGGAGTAGTATCTTCAAGTTCTAAGTCTTGAGTATTGAGTTCCTAATCCCCTTTGAGATTATATTTCTAATCATGGGACTATTACATGTTACCCATGAAGTCCTTGAGTTGAATTGTTCATGCCCATAATTCCGCATGAACCCTATATGTCGAACAGACTTGAGATGAGAAATACCTTTGAGTCCTTGAATTGAGTAGTTCATGAAAATAACTCCGCATGATCCCTCTGAGTTGAGCATTCTTGAAATGAGTAATATCATTGAAGTTCTTGAGTTCCAAGTATTGAGTTCTATTTATGGTTATTGAAAACCTTGCATTGAGTCGTTCACGTCCATAATTCGACATGAAACATATTTTAAGAAGTGTTTACAAACATTTTAAATTTGTTTTACGACTTAAGCTTTGAGTTGAGCAAAGAGTAAGAGTAAAGTTCATTTCTTAAAATGATAAATGGGAACTAAGTATTCCCAAGAGTAAATGTTTTCACATTTAAAAGAGAAGGAAACTGAGATTTCCAAAAGAGTTTTGAGCAGTTTGAGTAACATCTCTTTTTAGAGAAAGATTTTGAGTAATAATCTCAAACCACAGAAAGAGTTATGTTTTTAAACATATGAGCTGAGTATTTTGGGAGTAGTATCGAGCATCGATATGGGGACGACTTTGGGTTCAGATAACTCATGTCCCCATAAACCATGTAGCCATCATGGGTAGAAAGGATCATACTTTTTAGATGACTCCTAAGTTCTTTTTAGCATAGACTAGTGGATCCACTTAGTTAAGGTGTCCTATATGATAGCAAAGTATAGGACAGTTCTAACAGCGTGGAAAACTGATGTATCATCACTTAGGCTCATAGTGGTGGTTGTCGGTTAGAGAAACACCCATCGAGTTATATTATATTTTTTTACATATTAATTGAGTTGTTATTGTACTCTTCAATACACTGAATTGTTTTCTATTTTTTTAAAAGCTTTCCATATATTGCATGTGTATTGTTGCTTTATATTGGGTTGAGTATCCAAAGTCGTGTATCATATCTTTGAAACTGAGTGTCTAATCCTTGAGTTAAGTATCTAATCCTTGAGTTGAGTATCTACTCTTTGAGTTGAGTGAGTTTCTAAAGAGGTAAGTATGTTTCCTTTTTATCAAGTTCAAGCTTATGTTATGCTTTAGAATTCCTCTTTCATGCTCGTACATTCCACGTACTGAGCCATTTGTCCTGCATCCTTTCATGATGCAGATACATGTATTCAGGGTAATCAACATGAGCTCCAGTGATACCACATTGAGTTCGAGTTAGCTGTGGTGAGCCTCCTTGCTTCCGGAGGATTTCATTTAATTTTCAGTTTTTTCAGTATGTCGTGGATCGTGCCCCGACTTCCATGTTTGTCAATTAGAGGCTTCATAGATAGACCGTAGAGTTTCATAAGTAATTTTATTTATTTTATTAAATATTTTCAAGACTTAAGTTGCCTATTTTTGGTGAGTTGAATATATTATATTATTCAGAGTTTTCTTTTGAGTTAAAGCTTTGTATTTTATTTTTCATGAATTTTATTCTGATTTAAGCTTTATTTGCTTAAGATAGTCTTTCACTTGTAGTCAGCCAGGATGAGGGTTCACTTTGGGATCAGCAATGGTTCTTGAGTGCCGGCCACGTCCAAGGTGTAGGCTCGAGTCATGACGCTTATGAACCCATGCAAACCCCCATATCATGTATTGTTGATTTTTTAATAAAGAAATTAAGAAAATAATAGAGAAAGACTTTTAGAGAAAAAATACTGTAGAATTGTCAAAGGAAATTATTTTGTTAATAATCCAAAGAGTTATATTTATAGATATAATTTCTAACTAAAAATAGAAAAATATGCTACTAGCTTATCTATAAAATTCAAATAACAAATAAAAGAACTAACTCCTAAATTCAAGTCACATTGGACTCTAATAAAATAAAATGTTTTATATTTGCAATATCCTGAGACATATTCTCAACACTCCTCCTTGGATCAGGAATTGTATATTGTAGTCTCATCTGAAATTGACCTTGTGAACAAATCTATCAATTCATCTTTTGTCTTGCAAGACTTGTGTGCATCTTCTGTTGGATTAAATGAGAAGCTCTTACCTCTCATTTCAACTTGTAAAATCTCTTGCTTAGTAGAATCAAAGACACGACAATATTTGTCTCCAAATAATAATTTAACTCATTTTTCTATTAACTGATCAACACTAAACAAACTTTTATCAATATAAGGCACATAAAGAACATCTGAAATAATTTTTGTACCTGAATTATTTTAATTGCAACAGACCATTTTCCTTTTGTAGGAAAACAATCACCATTCCCAATTCTGACTTATTTATTTTTCATAGGAACAAACTCTTTAAAAAGATTTCTCTCATATGTCATGTGGTTTGTACAACCACTATCAATCATCCGAAAATCAGATTTTCTGGTTGAAAAATAATTTGCCATAAATAAATGGTCTTCTTCTTCTTCTTCTTCTTCTTCAATGCTTACTTCGGGAACTGTTTCATCTTTTTGACTTTTGCAAGTTACAACTTCAAGACAAAATTGTTTGCAGATCTTGCATTATGCATCTTGTGTCTTCCAACATTTATACGGAGGATGTCCATTTTTTGCCACAATGTTGACAAGGTGGGTAATTCTTCAAGAATTTACCACTGCTTTGAGTTTTGTGGCTGGCTATTAATGCTCCTTCAACCATGTCATCTTGTCTCATAAGCCTCCTTTGTTCCTGTGCCTGCAAATAATTTAACAATTATGCCAAGGTAATTGTGGACAGATCTTGTATATTTTTCAAGGTTGTAATACATGCTTCATATCTTTCAGGCACTATAACAAGAAATTTTTCAATAGTTCTTGTATCTTTAAATTTAAATTCAGTGCTTAGTAATTTACCTTGTTTGTTGGGTTTTAAAAGGTGTGAATGGAAAATGAAGAGCTGCAACTTTTATGAAGAATTATGACTTTTATGAAAAGTTGTGACATTTATGAAGAGTTGTTACTTTTATGAAAAGTTGTGACTTCTATGAAAAGTTGTGACTTTTAAGAAAGGTTGTGACCTTTTCGAAAGATTGTGACTTTTCCAAAGGGTTGTGAACTTTGTGGTAAGGCACAATAAGGACCTTTTCACACTACCCTTTGTTATCTATAAATTGAGGGATTTCCTCTCATTTTAAAAGAACGAAAATTTTGGACTTCTTCTACTACTACTAAATCTAGTATTCTAATTGTACTTTATTGTTGTTGAGTGTTTCGCTGACACCGTAATTTTAGGTACCAATACACCGGTGAGTAAGATTGTTCTATCCTGGGAGGATATATTCCATTAACCTCAGGTGCTTGAGGGGAATAATTTCCTTAAGGGGACACTATACATTCAGCGTGCTCGATTTTCTTCTTTGAGAAAAATATTTTGTATATTGTTTCTAATTTATTTCTGATTCTATTTTCAAACTATTTTTAACTTTTTAGTTTTGAAAATACTCTTTAAACTTTTTTGTTTCTAACGAAGTTCTTCAATGTTTTGGTCTAAGTATCTTAGGAATACATGATGAACAACAATCTTAAGGAAATTATTATACTATTGGTATTTCTTGTACTCTAATGATTGAGGGAAATAGATCATGGAAGTAGAAGATTAATCCACCACTACTTCAGAATTCGGTGGCTTGTTTAGCAAGATCGAAGTGAAAATGTACCAGAAAAATTTGTGGTATTCTAGTTAAAGATTACACTAGGTAACTTTCATATTATTTATCTAAGGATAAAAATAGTTTCTAAAAGTTAACTCTTTTGACATTTATCATGTGTGTCTTTCGAAAAAGATCTACAAAATATATGTTTTTGAATGAATTTTCCTTGGTAAATAATGTTGCCTTTAAAATTCTTTAGTTTGTAGAATGAGATATGCATATTTTCGTTTGATAAAATAGTATGTCAAAATGTTATAGTTGGAAGGCTATTTGAAAAGAAAAGACTATCTATGTGATAATCTAAGAATATGTTTTATTTTGTTTGGAGGAGAAAAAAAACTTTTATAGTTTTGTATTCCGTGTGAAATTTGATTGTGTCTGATTCTTGTAGACTAAAAACTTTTGTAGTTTTGTACTCTAGATAAAATGGACTGTGGAATTGGTTTGAAGAAAGTGAAAATTTCACCTAATAAGTCAGTGTTGTACTTTTGGTTTTCTACAAACTTCATTGTTAAATAGAAAAAAATTGTACAAATGTTTTTGTCTTTATTATTAGTATTCTAAATACTAAGTGGTATGTCTAATTGTGATAAAACAAAGAACAGCGACTTAAAGTGCGTGGTATGCGTGATTGTACTATAATTCTTCCGTAGAATAATATTTCCAAAAGATGTTTCATACTGCCAATGACATTTTGATAGTTTGGAAAATATGTGGAAAAATTATTCTCAACTATTTGAAAAGTATTTTTGAAATCATATTTAAAATATGGGGGGTTCTTTGCTTATGACAAAGGTAAAATTAGACTTAGTGTCTAATTTAAATTTAGAGCACAAGATATGAAATTGGATGATACTTCTATATTATGTTAGACCCACAAAATTCTTGGAGTATATTTGATATTGTGGTCGTTGAGTTTCTCCTTTACTAGTATATGGTATGACTAGTATGAAACTACCAAATTATATGTATACTTGTTCAAAATGATTGTGTTCTTTTATGAAAAAGTCTCACTTAAAATGTTGTGATTTTTCATGAAAAGATATGTCTATTAAATATAACTATTTGTATAGACATGAATACTGGTGAATAATTATTTGTCATATTTTGTAAGTGAAACATTTAGATTATATTGCCTTTATTGGACCCGATTAAACTTTATTCATGGGTATAGTTCTATAACAATCAAATTGAAAGTTATGGAAAGGTCCTTCTGAAAAGAACATTTGACAAGGTGATGACTCTAAACAATGTTTGTATGACACAGAATTGTAAGAAATAGGAACAAATATTTGTGAGAAAAAGCTACCTCGTGGAGGGCTTTTCAAACTCAATATTTTATTTGTCCTTACTTGCTTGAGTCAAACTGTTTGTGACAGGAACACTTGGGACATGTCAATTTAAAAAAAAAACCTTGTAAGGAAAACTGATCAACTTAGAAGTTTTATCTAACTTTGAGTGCAATAAATAAAAAAAATGTCAAGTTTGTGTGAAATCTAAGTATGCTAAGCATTCTTATAAATCTGTTGAAAGGAAGTCTAATCCCTTATGTTGATTTACACTGACATTTGTGATATGAAGTCAACACCATCTCGTGGTCATAAAAAGTATCTCATAACTTTTATTGACAAATGCATTTGATACGGTTATATCTATTTGCTGAATGGTAAGGATGAAGCAATAGAAACTTCTAGACAATATAATACTGAAGTTGAAAATCAGTTGGGAAAAAGATAAGAAGTGATAGGGATGGAGAGTATAAATCTCCTTTTGCAGAAATATGTTTGGAAAGTTGAATTATGCATCAAACTACTGTCCTATTAACCTCAATCTAATGGAATTGCGAAGGGAAAAAAACCGAACTTTGAAAGAAACGATGGATGCATTACTTATTAGTTCAGGTTTATCATAAAACTTGTGTGGAGAAACTATCCTTACTGCAAAAGGGAGCAAATGTTGTCTTTTTTAGAAAGAAAGCAACTGTTTGTTCAAGACACAATCTATTCCATATGAGAAATGGAAAGAAATGAAATCCAACTTGAAATATTTCAAAATGTGGGGTGTCTAGCCAAGGTCCAAGTTCCTATTCCTAAAAGGATTAAAATAGGACCTATGACTGTGGATTGTAAAATTAGATTTGAGTAGTCTAGTGAAAGGTCTAAAAGACCTTTGAAAGAAAAAAGGAGAATCTACTTACTAAAGAGATTCAGAGGCGTAGTAAATGTCAAAGGACATCTACTTACTTCGGATCTGATTTTGTAACATTTCCTATGTCTTCTGTGGACTCATTATTTTGGAAAGATGGTGTCAATAGTGAGATTGATTCAACCTTGAGCAACCATATTGGAAGTTGATTGATCTTCCTCTAGGAAATAAATATTTGGGTTTAAAGTGAATCTTCAGAAGGAAAATAAAATTCGATGAAATGTTGGCAAATACAAAGTAAGACTTTTTGTCAAAGGTTATACACAATAAAAGGTCTTGA
Source organism: Solanum piurae (assembly GCA_029582685.1). Lineage (NCBI taxonomy): Eukaryota > Viridiplantae > Streptophyta > Magnoliopsida > Solanales > Solanaceae > Solanum > Solanum piurae. Next base: position 116,897 of record JAJOOO010002350.1, read on the forward strand.
TTTTTTCAACATATACTCGCCAGCAACTAGAATTATATTCATTTAGATGTTAATTGCATTAACTGTGGTATATGACCTCCAAATTCATCAAATGAATGTGAAAATAACTTTCTTAAATGGAGAATTGGAGGAAGAAATTTACATGGAACAACTCAAGGATTTTGTGTCCTGTAAAGAAAAGAAAGTGTGCGAACTTGTTAAGTCATAATATGGACTAAAATAAGTGCCCAAACAATGACATAAGAAATTTGACCTAACCATGTTGGCAAATGGGTTTAAGAATGATGGAAGTGATAAATGTGTTTACATTAAAAACACAAGGTCATTGTTTGTTCGTATATTGATGACCTATTGATCATTAATAGTCACTCATGACATAAATGGTACTAAATGTATGCTAGAAAGCAAGTTTGATATGAAAGATCTTGGAGTTGCTGATGCGATCTTAGGTATAAGAATCCTTAGAAATCCATAATGTTTAGCATTTTCATGGTCTCATTGCATTGAAAAGGTACTTGACTAGTTCAAATATTTGGATTTCAATATTGTAAAGACTCCAATAAATGTGAGCTTTGCATTTCAAAAGAGTGAAGGCGAAAGTGACTCACAATTAGATTGTGCCAGAGTATTGGGAAGTATGATGTATATCACGAAGGGTACGCGATCAAATATAGCATGTGCTATTAATAAACTGAGTCGATTCACGAGTAATCCCAATCGAACTCATTAGATGACAACAAAAAGAGTTTTGGGGCATTTTTTTTTTTGGTAAATAAATGATTTTATTACCAAGTAGGAATTACAAAATAGAAAAGCAAGCTGGACATCCCTAGACTTGCATCAAATAACAAGCTTTCAATCTTAACTATCAAGTCTTTCACTATGGTTAGCAACATCATCAATCAAACTGCCTTACACTAAACAGGATATGCATTTAGGGATCGGAGCACCTGATCAAGTCTTGCCCATTTTATTCCTCGTAGATGCACATCTTGAACAATATTCCTAACCAACATTCCAGGAGTTCTGATTATTTTCTTGAAGATACGTTGATTCCTCTCCTGCCACACAACATAAACACCTGCAGCCACTGTCATCCTTATACCTTAGCTCTTGCTTGTTTGCCTTTGCAGTGAGTATTTTCCCACAACACTTCAACATCCCATCCTCGAGCCTCTCTCTGTATATTTAACCAGTGCAAAATCTCTTTTACCTTCCTTCCTAGAGCTTCATCTCGATGTTGAAAGAGAACTAACTTTGTCCAATCAATTTACAAAATCACTAAATCTTTGTGGTAGAGTGGATTTTGATGACTCTTGAAAGAAGGATGACTCAAATAAAGCTAAAGAACTTGAATAAGGAGAAGAAAAGTAGAAGAAAGAAGCACACAAAAAAATCAGACTAAAAATCGAAGTAAGAAAAGTAGAAGAAATTGTTTGTTTTTACTTAATTTGAAGAATCAAAGAGATGATTTGATGCTTAGAAACTAGTTAACAAGTAATTAAAGATGTTAATTAGTTGTTAAATAGTTGATAAATGAAAGAAAGTGAGTGTAGAAGAAGAAGAAATGAATTTGGAGACTTTCAACAATTAGGTCCAAAAAGTTTTCATACTTAGCCAAATTTTGAGGCGCTGAGGCAAAATTTTGCACACTTAGAGCTCATTTCGATTGTTTGAGAAAGTAGGTTTTAAGTTAAAAAAATAAAAAGTCAAACTTAAATAATTTTTAAGTAAAAAATTAAAAAGTAGGGGAAGTACTGCTTTCGGTTTTTAACTTTTTAAAGTCATCTTTAACTTATTTTAGATTAATTTTTATTTTACAAAACACTTTCAAAATTTTAAAAATAACATAAAAGTATGCTTGACCAACTTTTAAGTCAATCCTAATAGTCTCTTAATCTTTGAAATTGTAACACACTTGCTTTAGCTGAGAGTAGAAAAAGAATTGATTGTTGAATTGGCAGTCAATGATTGACTTTGACTGTTGATGTGACAGTTGATTGTTGATGTGGAAATTGTGATGGGAATAAACTGATGACAGTGATTGTTGATTGCATACGTGGCTTGTCCACATGAAAATTAATATTGCTTTTAATTTTAAAAAATCAAATTTTCATAAGTTACTCACAAACACTTTGATCAACTTTGACTTGAGAGAATAGGATCAAATGTACGTTTTTATCTTCTTTTTCTTCAAGAACACTTGAAGATCATCAAGAATACCTAAAACACCAATAACACACACCAAATTCCAACACCCTCAAATCACCTCGAAATTGGCTCAAAATTTAGGATTTAGTTCCCCTCGACTTAGAAAACAAATCTCAACTTTCAAAAGCTCAAAATTCATCAATGGTAACTTTACTTCTCTAAATTCAAATTGAATGAAATTTGAAACCTAGAGTAAAAAAAAAAACACTACAGAACAAAGATTTAGTGTCAGAAACAACAAATCAAACAATTAATTTTTTGGACTTTTTGGATGATTTTTGGATTTTTTTAAAAATCTACACTAAATTTGTAGAAATAAATCCAAACATGGGCTCTTGATATGAAATGAATAGTGATCACAATTGAGGGTAATCCGCTCGAAATCAAATGTGGAATTAAAGAATACAAAAGTAAGATATGTGATAAATAAGAGATGAGAAGAGAAGAAAGATGGGCTCGTTGAACACACAAAAAACAAATGAGGCTGAGAAACTCACTTGAAATCCACAAATGATTTACTCAATATTAAATGAAGAGCAAGAAGTACTCAATAAAAAATGAGAATCAACCCATCAATATAAGAAAAACTAAACTAAAGGGATTCCATCCTCGAACCACATGCTTCAGCGATCTCAAATAGTAAATTCATCATAATCTAACTCTTCCAAACTGACAAAAGACTACTTGTAAAACTAAGGATAAAGAAGACGCTTTCTTTACAATTTTACTCTTAATTGGATAAATGTCTTTTTTGGTTGTCTTCTTTTGTGAATTCTTGAGTTTAAGAGATGACCTCACTTCACTTTAATGGACCTTCTACACATTGTGTGTCTTTATTTGGTGTCCATGAAATTCCTCTAAAGCTTTCATGCTATCCACGTATTATGACAAATTCATTCATATCATGTGCACCTGCACATATGTTGGCAATTTTACTAGGTGGTCCTTCAGACATACGAGAAAAAAATATGCTTGTACTATCTTTATTATAATCGAGTTTTTTCTTACTACTTCTGGGAAATAAATTTTTAACAGTCTTACTTACTTTCCTTAAATTATCTATTATGAAAATTAAAATAACAAAAATTATAAAACACAAAAGTTGTTGAAACTTTATAGACCTCAGGCCTATTAGACTTAGCAACTTTATTAACAAGTTGATTTTCAAAGTTTTGCATGGTAGATGAATGGGTTTGTTATCTATTTTAATATCTAGTAACCAATATAGATTTTTCAGGGGAAGGAATATTTTAGATAATTTCCTTCTAATGCATTTGATTTTTATAGACATTAGATTGAGAGGGGAATCTAGCCAATATATTTTAAAGTTGGATATGTCAAAGGCATATATGATAGGGTGTCATGAGTGTATATGACTAAGGTGATGAGAAAATTGAGATTTTTACAGATTTAATATGGTGGTTGGTTGTAAACAATTGATATTTAATCATCATTAATGGCCAAGCTCATAAGTTTTTTCTTCCTACTAGAGATGTAAAACAAGATGATTCACATTCACCTACTTTTTTTATCCTAAAAATAGAAGATATTTCTAGAGATTTTAATGCTTTATTTAATGAGAATCTGTATAAAAGTTATAAATTGTTTAAATGGAATAGAAATCTGAATCATCTAGCTTATGTTTGATGATATTATAATATTTACATCTGAAGACGAGACATATTCATAGTTAGTGATGAAACTGTTGAAGGATTATTAAACTATATTAGGATAACTGATAAATGAGAACGAGAGTTCATTTTACATGAACAAAAATGTTGTTCTTAATATGATGAATGAGGTGGAAAGTTGCACTAATTTTAAACAAGGACAATTTCCTTTTGAGTAGTTGAATTTTCCAATTACACATGTAAGAATGAGGAAAGTATTATTACAATAAATTGATGTGCATCAAAATTGAAAGGGTAAACTACTTAATATTGATTAACATTGTTTTATTAAGTATTCCTCTCTACTTTTTATCTATTGTGGTGCCACCAAAGTGAAAAAACTAACACCATAATTTGTGAACCAGCTCCATTCCTCAATTATTGGAGGTCAACTTCATCTAGAGAGTAACTGAATTTAGAGAGAAGAATTATGATTTCATGAAATGTGAATTGGAGCATAAGCATTACAATGTGACTCTATATATACAATCACTAATCAACAAATATGGCAGAAATTAACTAATCAACAACTTGACTCTAACTAACTCTTATGTAACTGATTTTTAACTAACTCTACTGTACATAACTAACTCACTCTATTGTACACTTTATATTCTTATCACCCACCCCCCTAATGTTGGAGGTGATGTAATTATAGATAACTTGTGTAATAGAGTAGTATGTTTAACCCCAGCCAGGGACTTGGTGAAGATGTCTTCCAACTGTGAATCTGTGGAGATGTGATGGACTGTGATCACGCCTTATTGAAACTTAGTCCTAACAAAATGACAATCTATTGTTTTGTCCTCTTATGAAAGACCGTGTTCTTAGCACTATGGATTGCTGCTTGACTGTCACAATGAACATGTATATGCACGAAGCATTGTAATGTCAGTTCATCAAGAAATCTTTCAATCCACACTAATTCTCCCACAACTTGTCTCACATCTCTATATTCAGCTTCAGTAGATGATAAGGACATTGTGGCCTGCTTCCTAGACTTCCAAATGATAAGACTATCACCCATAAGCATTAGGTATCCACTAACAGACTTCCTTGAGTCAATTCAAGCAGGCCAATCAAAATCACAATAAGCACTAATAGTAAGATCAGGCTTGTTTGCAATGAAAATCCCCATTATGGGGTCCTGTTTCAAATTTCTAAGTACATGGTAGGCTACTTTCAAATGTTGTTCCCTAGGTGATTGCATGAATTGGCTCAAGTGTTGTAAATTATAGGCTATGTCCATTCTAATTTTGGTTAGAAAGTTTAACTTGCCAACCAACATTCTATATTGAGTGGGATGAGACAGGCGATTGCCATTTGTGGCTGTCAACTTCTCAGTGCAGTCCAGTGGTGATGTAGTGGCCTTGTATCTCAACACATCAAAATCCTTCAGGAGATGAGAAGTGAATTTCCTTTGTGAAATTAGAACACCATCATGTATGTATAAGATTTCTAGTCCTAGAAAGTAGTGTAGTGTGCCCAAATATTTTATCTTGAATTGATCATTTAGGAAGACCTTTAAGGAGTTGATTTTCTCTACATCAGTCCCTGTCAGGATTATATCATCCACATATATGGCAACACATACAAAAGAACATCCCTTCCTTTTATTGAACAACGAATAGTCACTATCTCAGTGTTGGTACCTTTGAACAAAGACTGTTTGCCAATTTCTCATACCATTGCCTGCTGGCTTGCTTCAGTCCATACAAAAACTTTTTCAGTCTGCACACCATGTTGTCACAACCTACTGCAATGCCTTGTGGAGGTACCATGTATACTTCCTCATGTAAATCACCACGCAAGAATGCATTGTTGACATCTAGTTGATACAAGTTCCAACCCTTCTTGACTGCTAAAGAAATTAAGGTCCTTCATGAGTCCACGATTTGGACTTATTTAGGGCTTTGTTTTAATAGATTTAGTGTCCTTAAATGCATATTTTGTGTCAATAACTGATGTAAATCCTTGAATTTCAGGTATTTGGATTGAGGAACAAAGCATGGACACTAATAAGCAAAAAGGAACAAGGCAGCTGAAAGAATGAAGAAATGAAGGACTGAGGATCACCTAAATCATTGGATGAGTCACCGAATGTCCTTGACCTTACCTAATGTTCCAATGTGCCAAGCCCTGAAGGAGAAAATAAAGTCGGCAATAGAAGAGAGCAGTCGGTGAGGCGCCGAACGGTTCCGCGATGCAGTACTTTATCGCCCAAAGTTACAGAACTTGAAGTTGCTGAAGACCAAAGTAGAAAGGTGATGAACTAGACCAAAGGTCGGATTGCTGAGTGGATCGGCCACCTCGACTAACTACGCCGATTGGACCTTCGCAACATATTTTTGGAAGACTATAAATACATTTTTAAATTCTTAGTTTAGTATGCAATTTAGAATATGAAGTATATTATTCAGTTTTAGAACTTAGAACTATTTTTAGAGACATTTTACCTTAACTTTTAAGTTTTGAAGATTTCCATTCCTAAGAAATTGGAAGTGGGTGTTGAAGATTCTTCATCTTAGACATTTGTAAAGACAATATTATTCATACCCAGTTGATGGAAACACATTTGAATATCGATTTCTATCATTTTACTATGTCTAGTTATACCCCCAATTCTTGGGCTACGATTATGTGATTGTGGGTTGATTTAACTGCTGGTTATTGTTAGTTAATAGTTTATTTAATGTTTAAAGGTGATTTCGGTCAGTAATTGTGGTTAAATTTAATGGGGTTTTAGTTGCAAATACAATCTTAACTTCGTGTTTTTTGGATTGCACAAGAGAGGTTTTAAAACCAAAATTATTGATTCGATGGTCTGTGGGTATTGGGTTGTCGTGGGTTCAACTCCAGAGAGTGAATCCAAAACCCTTTTCCACACATTCAGCTTGAGAGAGTGAATCCAAAACCCTTTTCCACACATTCAGCTGGAGAGAGTGAATGGACTAAGGCAAAGGCTGGTCTTAATTGTTGCTTATTGGTGTTCGAGAAAAACCAATTTGATTCGGGATAAATTGTTCGAGAGAAAGTTTATCCCTACTAAAGTCTAGCCTATTCACCAATTTTCAGCTATTTACCATTAATTGTAATTACCCGGTTGTTTACCTTGGCCCATAATCGAATCACATCCCAAGAATCCCGTCTCCATATTCGTATTTTTGTGCTATTTGTTGTTTTAGTTGATAATTACAAAACCCCCTTTTGATATTTGACACTTGTGTCACCCCCTAATTTAAGCTATGCTTTATTTCGTAAATGTCTTTAGCTATAATTGATTAGAGCATATTTTTACATGCCTCTTAATTCTCATATGTGTACCACTCCCTTGGACTCGACCCTAACTCACTAGTTGGGTTATATTTTTGCATAATGATCGTTGACACTTAGTATTGGATGAAGTGTCCTGATACATTAATCAAAATGGGGCCGCTGCCGGAGAGTGGTGTTACTTGAGAATTTTTAGTTAAGTTGAATTTTATTCTTGTTGGTTATAGTGATAATTACTTGAAATTAGTTTTGGTTTGTGTTTTGCTGTTGTGAGCAGAGACTTTGAACATAGTTGGTAGCAACGATGGCCAAATTACTGAGACTAATCAAGAAATGGTAAAGGACCACTCTTCGGTCCCACTATTAGCTCCACTGGACGAGTTGTCCAACAAAATATCAGCGATTGAAGTCCAGTGCCAAAGAAAAGATAGATACATACCCCCTTAATAGCAGAGAAAATCTGAAGACAATGAGAGTAAACGTGTCGAGGATATGCTATTCATCATTCTCCAAATGATCAATGAGCAAGATAGAGTTCTCGAAGAGATGAAGGAGAGTGTTGAATTGCTAAATTTGATGATTGGTTCTCACTATAGATCTATCCAGCTAATTGAAACCCTCATCGGTCATGTATTGCCTCATATCCACCCAAATGAACAAGTGGGGTTACCTGCTGACACTAAGGTCAACCCCAAAAATGGAGTTTCAGTGAGGAGTTCGTCGTGACATGACGTTAACTAAGGCGCTTCTTGGGAGTCAACCCAAGGTTTTATAGCTCAAAATTTATATTTTAGAATAATGGTGTGTTGATTGTGAAGGTTAAAGTGTGGAAAGTGTTTGAAAAGTGCAGATTGGCGAGCTAAAGGTCTAGTCGGCAAATCGCCGAAGAAGTCGGCGAGCCCGACCTAGACCTCCATTGGACACAAGATAACTTCGAAGTTGAGTCTGTAAAACTCGGCGAGCCCAGGAAATTATTGGTGAATCGCTGACCTGGTCGGTGATCCTGACTTTGTCTGTTGTTTGGACCCCCATCATAACTGGAGGTCCTATAAAACTCGAAGAGGTAAGTGACCACTTGGCATGTCACCAAGTGTGTCGGTGAACACGACTAACATCGCCGAATGGGTGAGAACTGGAAAGTTTATTAAAAGGCCAAAGGTTTAAACTTTCAATCTCTGCACTTTCCCTCACTTTTCATCTTCCAAACTCACACCCTCTTAGTATCTTTTATATTTTTGCATTTTTAAGAGTATTTTAGTCATCAAAGTTGTGTTTGGATTGGATTACATTGCCGCCTGGCTTTTTAGTCCTTATTACTCGGCATCTAAGGTTAGGTTTCTGAACCCCACATTTATTTTTAGTAATTTGTACTCTTATGCAAGAAACAATATGTTGTTGATGTGCGTTGGGCCTCTCTGATAGGATTAGTATGTCTGCTTGCCTTTTTTTAATTTGAATTCCTTGCCCGTAATGTGTATATTGTTGAAATCCCATATTTTTGCGCTTTAAAATGAATTAAACCTTGTGGGGTTGTGCTAGCATGTCAATGGTTTTAGTTGGGTGAAGCCTAAGTAGCCTGTATTTTTGCCGAACAACGTAAGTTTCCCAATAATAGAACGAGTGACGTCAGTCTTAAGGGCAAAAGTCGTCAATTTGCCAAATTTGGCAAAACCAGGAGAAGTCTGAGTATCCTGGGGAAATGGGTGTTATGTGTCATGTTTGAATTTGAGTTGTGCATGTTTTGATTTTGTTTTCGGAGGTTGTGGGGTTGAATTCGAGAAGTTGTGTTGAAAATAGGCACGTTGGGTCGTTTGGCGAGCTGGGTCCAGCTCGTCGAACCACTCGGTGGTTCGCTTAACATCCCCATCTCTCCTTTAATTTCATACTTTATTTGATATTTGTTCTTTAACTTTCGGTGAGAAGCCTGAGGTCACCGAAGGCACTCAGTGACTCACCGAAAGTATTCTTGATCGGCCCTTGTCTACACCCCTATATATTTTTTGCACTGTAACTTTCGACGGGATGACCCTTGCTCGTCGAATGATGTTGGTGATTCGCCGAAAGGCCTGTCCCTTCGCCGACTTGCAAGAATTTTTATGCCAATCCTTTCGACGAGCCCGGTCTAGATAGCCAAAGTGATTCGGTAACTCGCCGAATGGATCGATGAGTTTCTCTGCAACTATGTTTCTGTAATATTAACTGAGTTGTTTCTAACTTTTTCCTAATTTTTTGAAGACACGGCCAGACCTATAGTTGCAGGAAGAAACATTCCACCCCGAAGGAAAGCCAAGGGGATTACACTAAATGAGGATGCAACTGCATCCAAGGGCAAAGCTACTAAACTTTCCACAACTGGTGGGAAAGGCAAAGGTAAAGGCAAGGCACTTGCATCACCGAAGTTCAGCTCTGATAGTGACGACATTCACGCCACACACCTCACTACTTTTGAAAGTGAGGGTGAGCACCATGAGCACCAGTCTGTAGCTTCAGATGATGATGAGCTTGTAGCAGCACAAAGGGAAAAGCTACGATCTAAAAGGATGAATGATCCATCTAGGATCCGAACTCCTTAGGCTGCCACTCCTCCTCCAGCTCTAGAGCAAATAGTGGTCCTAGCACCACCAGTTTAGGGTCCTCTCCCCAAGTCCATGAACAGATTAAAGACTGAAGGTCAAAGGACGACTATTGAAGACAAACGTCTATCAACTGATAGGGTCATTGACAGGTACCCAGAGATTATGTGTTGTCTGAAGGCTCATAATTTCCATATATTCACCAAACCCCATGGCCCATATGTTCCAAATTAGGTCCGAGAGATTTATTCCTCTTCTGGGACTCTGATGCCAAAGAAGAAGAAGCAAGCTGTAACATTCAAACCGGTTGACTATGTAGTTGTTCGGGGAAATGAAGGTCAAGTGCGACAGTAAAGCTATTAATATTGTCCTCAATTGCCCCGATGACATTGATGACGAGTGTCAGCATCTGATCAGGACAAAGACTCTGGTCAATATGAAGAGATGGTTGGCCCCCCTGATATCAGACGGTACTCCTAAATGGCTAGAAATTGGAGCATCGATTGAAAAGAAAGACTTGAATGTAGCAGTAAGGTATTGGTTTGGCTTCATAAGCAGCACGATCATGCCCTCCCAAAACGAGTATATTTTTTGCCTTGCCAAGGCTAGATATCTAGGATGAATCATTGATAGTACGAGACTCAATCTAGGGATGATTATAGCACAAGTGATGTTCATGAGGGCCAAGAAGCGCCATACCTGACTTCCCTTCCCCTTTTTGATCACCGAGCTATGTAGACCGACTCAGGTTCCTAGAGATTCCATGAAGGATGTGGAAGTGATTCCCACATCCTCTACTGATATCTGCAGGATCGAGGCTGAATACATAAATGATCAGGCAGAGATGAAGAAGGCAGCCCTTGCGGACTCTTCCCCGATCATTGATACAGAGACAACAGCTGCAGAGGAATCTTTGCCTACTCCAGCTCCTGGGCCTTCAGGTACATCTATTGCTGTCCCTTCTGACACCCCTAGTTCTTCTGTTGCTGCACTGCATCCCGGACACTGCTCACCCAGGCTTCATTGCTCCGAATGGGGCAGCTTGCCCATTCTGCCGATCGCCGTGCTACCACAGTCGAGGCCTTCATTCCAAGCATGATTCAGACTGTCCTGGTTGATGCTGTGACACCATTGAGCGCTACCATTGATGCCCTCAAAGCTAGGATAGCGATGTGTGAGCGTGATCAAGGGGACAAAGAGGAGGTGACGGCGTTAAAAGCCGTTATTGCTGCTTTGAGGAGTGACGTGGATTAGTTGAAGTCCACCGATATGTCCATGATCTTTGGGACAGTGGAGATCCCAGATGTACCAGTTATAACTCCGGCCACCACATGAGATGTACACAGGGATGATGCTGCAGTTGATGAGTCGAAGGCTGAGATCGACAAACAGAAAATAGAGATACAGGAGGTGAGCATTTATAGAGACTTTCTAGATCTTGAAGAGACAATTGTGCAGTCAGTGATCCAGACATTGCTGACAGATACATCTGTGGCAGCCTCTAGTGGAGCTGGTCCTTTTGAGGTGACTCCGGGCACTGATGCCCAAGTCCAGACTGATGCACTGGGCATTGATGCCCAGACAGATGGAGCGACTGAGTAGACATGATCCCTTCTTTACCTCCCTCTATGTATTTATTTCTTTTGATTTTTGGATGTTATTAGCTTGTTTGCATTTGTGGACTAATGATCTAATTTGTGGTGGGGTGAGGCCCACCTTGTGTGACTTGATGTTTTGTGTATATATTTTGGGTTTTGAGCTATAACTATGTGTTACACTGCTTTTGTGGATGATTGAGCTTGCGGCTCCGCGTTTTTAATTTTAAATGATTTTTGACCTTTCCGAAAAAATTTGCCACCTCTTGTTTGTATTTAATATAGCTGTTCCTTTGCAAATTTGAGTATCAGTTTTGATCAATACCGATGACTCAAATAGTGCTCATAATCAAACAAATATCAATGTGCGGCTACAACAAGGCCAATTGATGCTGCATAGATGATATGTGAACTCTTTGCATCTCGTTGTGACTAGCCAAGTATCGGATTGAGTTTCTTGTGATGAACATCGCACTCTAGCGAAAATGTGGAGTCTTGTTTGACAATGGTCTCAATGCCTTGTATGATGAGCTTACCGTGAACGATGTGTGATGACTCCTAAAATTTGTCCCGTTGGTCCTGTCGACTAAGTGATGCACCTCATGATATGATCTTAGGCACCTTTGAAGAGTGTGAAACAATTTGAAAAATATACCTCTTTTGCGTCTGACCTTGTGAGTGTGTGCACTTCTTTTGAACACCCTTTGAGCTTTAACCCTTTTCTTGGAAGAAACTTGATGACATCGTGATCTTTCTTAATCCATTACCCATAATCCTCATGATTTGTGGTTGATTGAATAGCCAATTTAAGCCAAAAGCCTAAGTTGGGGGTGTGGTAAAGAGAGAAGACATGTTAAGAAGTGCAAGAAACGTACCCTTTGACCCATGGTTTTGAGAAAAATGGAACCCCTCTATCAAAAAAAGAAGGAAAAGAGAAGAAAAGAATGAAAAAGAAAAAAAATTGAAAAAGTTGTGGAATAAAGTTGTGAAAGTGCAAAAAGAAAATGGGGTAGAGCTCAGCATCCAGTGCACATGATGTATGATGAAGATGATGCAGATTTTGATGGAGCTAGAGCCACGGGAGCGATAATGTTACATGCTTTACCTGCACGTTTTAAGTTCACAATCACCAGCACTATGATTCAATTGTTGAACCTGAAAGGTATGTTTCGAGGTGCAGTTTGTAATGATGAAAATCAGCACCTAATGAATTTTGTGGAACTCTATAAGTCACAAGAAATACCTGGAGTCAACCAAACAACAATGTGGTTGAGGTTGTACCCACTGTCCCTTACTGGAGAGGCAACAAACTGGCTGAATGAGATGCCAGATGATTCCATCAGGACTTGGACCGTGCTAAAGAAAGCTTTCCTGGAGAGATTCTTCCCATAATCAAAAGAGCTGCTGATGAATGACGAGATTAGCACACACAAGCAATTACCAGGAGAAGCAATGCATGATACTTGGTGGAGGTTCAGCCAAAAGCTGAAGAAATACCCCAACCATGATCTTATCGAAAGGCATCTGAAATATGCTTTTTATAAGTATCTGAATTATGTTACTAAACCTATTGTTGATGCAGTTTCTGGAGGCTCATTTATGAGGAAGTCATGTTAGGAGAGCATGCAGCTGTTGGATGAGGTATCAAAGAATAATAGGGCATGGTGCACAAGAGATGTGGAGGTAGAAGATCTTGGGTATACATTTGAGCTTTCAGCTGAACAGAGAAAAAGGGAAGAAGGAAGGGACCAAGACATAGTGCACATGAGGATGCAAATAGATCTTCTAACAAAGCACATTATCTCCAAGTCTGAAAAGGTAAATGTTGTGGGACACCAAAACAGGTATGATGATTATGAAATTGACCTTGATGAGGAAGTTAACTACTTGGGGAACCAAGGAGGTTTCTGGAGTTATAATTCTGGAAATCAAGGTTACGGTTCCAGAAATGCAGGTCGGAACTATGCTAGGGATGGTCGGTATGATCAGCCAGCAAATAGAGATCATGGAACTGGTAGAACAGAGATGGGTATAGGAATGATCGTAGTTATGTTTATGTGCCCCCAGGTAATAGAGACCGGGCAAGTGGTAGTTCCAGCGGATCTAAGCTGGAAGATATGATGGCTAAGGTACTCCAGAAGGTGGAATCAACTGATGCAGGGGTAAAATAAATGACAGGTGATTTCTCGAGCATGAGTCAATTGGTGGACTCTCACAACACCTCCATTAAACAAATTGAGCAGCAGTTGCGGCAACTCTCAGCCTCACTGAATCAGAGGAAGAATGGGTCGCTACCAAGTGACACCATTCAAAATCCTAAGAAGGACGGACACTGCATCACCATCACCACCAGGAGTGGTAAAGTTCTTACTGACCCTATTTCTGCAGGTACAAAAATTGAACATGTTTTGGAGAAAACTGGCAGAGATGAGGATGAAACTATACAGGTAGATGACTTGGAAGATGCTCATCCTAAAGCACAACCTGCGAGAGGAAAGATAAAGAGGTCAAGGAAAACCTGCGTTTACAGCAGATCTCCAGACCACCTCCTCCTTTCCCTCAAAGGCTCAAAAAGAAAGCTGAAGATGGGAAGTTTACAAAGTTTATCACCATGCTGAAACAACTTTCAGTAAACATACCACTGGTGGAAGCCCTGGAGTAGATGCCAAGATATTCCAAGTTCATGAAAGACTTGGTTGCCAAGAAAAGAGCTATAAGTTTTGATTTTTCAAATGATGTTCATCATTGCAGCGCCATTGCCACCAGATCTTTGGTTCAGAAGAAGGAAGATCCAGGTGCATTCATGATCCCATGCACCATTGGGTCAATTAGCTTTGCAAAAGCTTTATGTGATCTAGGAGATAACATCAACTTGATGCCATTATCCATTTACAAGAAGTTGGGATTGGGATTACCAAAACCTACATCAATGAGGTTTATGCCATTATCCAGTTACAAGAAGTTGGGATTAGGATTACCAAAACCTACATCAATGAGGTTTATGATGGCTGATAGGTCAGTAAATAGCATGTGGGAGTCCTATGTGATTTACTTGTAAAGGTGGACACCTTCATCTTTCCATCTGATTTCGTGATCTTGGATTGTCAAGTGGACTTTGAGGTTCCCATCATCTTTGGGAGACCATTCTTGGCTACAGGAAGAGCCTTGGTTGACGTTGAGACAGGAGAGCTAAAGTTCAGACTCAACAAGGATGAGGTAAATTTCAATATTTGAAGGTCAATGAAGCAACCCAATGATATGAATGAGGTTCTCTGTCATAGAGATGGTTGCTGATGAAGACATGAGGGTACCCATAGAAGAGAGGATGGCTGTTGAAACCTTAGCAAACTTTGATGTTGATTTTCGGTCGGACTACATAGAGACCGTTAATGCTTTACAAGGTATCGGAGCATACTCGTATGCTCCAAAGAAATTGGACCTGGACTTGAAAAATAGGCCAAGCCCTCTAGAAAAATCATCCATCGAGGAGCCACCGGTGCTGGAACTGAAACAGCTCACCTCAGGTATGTATTTTTGGGTGCTAACAACACTTTACCTGTGATCTTGGCTGCAGATTTAAAAGAAGAGCAGGTCCAGGAGGTGATCAAAGTGTTGAGAAGGTAAAAAAGAGCCATTGGGTGGACCATTGCTGATATAATTGGAATACCTCTGGGTATATGCACCCACAAGATTCAGCTTGAGGAGGACTGCAACCCAAGCATTGAACACCAGCGGAGGCTAAACCCAGCTATGCAAGAGGTGGTTAAGAAATAAATAATCAGTTGGTTAGATGCTTGGGTGGTTTATCCCATTTATAACAGTCACTAGGTCAGTCCAGTGCAATGTGTGCCTAAAAAGGGCGGTATGACTGTCGTGGCAAATGCTAAAAATGAATTAGTCCCACAAAGACCAGTCACTGGATGGCGAGTATGTATGGACTACAAGAAGCTCAATAAGTGGACTTTGAGGGATCATTTCCCCATGGCTTTCATGGACCAGATGCTTGATAGGTTGGCAGGTAAAAGGTGGTATTGTTTCTTAGATGGGTACTCTGGCTACAACCAGATATCAATTGCTCCTGAAGATCAGGAAAAGACCATTTTCACATGTCCTTATGGCACCTTTGCATTTAAACGCATGACATTTGGACTATGTAATGCATCAGCAACATTTCAAAGGTGTATGATGTCCATCTTCTTTGACATGGTGGAAGACACTTTAGAGGTATTTATGGACGATTTCTCTGTAGTAGGTGATACTTTCGATGATTTTTTGTTAAATCTTAGCAGGGCTTTATATAGATATGAGGAGGCCAACCTGGTGTTGAATTGGGAGAAGTTCCATTTTATGGTAAATGAGGGCATAGTCTTGGACACAAGGTATCACAGAAAGGGATCGAGGTCGACAAGGCCAAGATTGAGGTGATTGAAAAGTTACCTCCGCCGATATATTTGAAGAGTGTTCGAAGCTTCCTAGGACATGCCGGATTCTATAGGCGTTTCATCAAGGACTTCTCCAAAATTGCACACCCTATGTGTAAGCTTTTGGAGAAGGAGTTGAATTTTTTTTTTGATGAGGCATGTCTCAATGCTTTTGAGTGCGCCTAAAAGAAATGTTGATTTCAGCACCAATGATTATTGGCCCAGATTGGGTGGAACCATTTGAGGTGATGTGTGATGCTAGCGGGACTGCGTTAGGAGTTGTGTTAGGATAAATGCGCAACAAGATGTTCCATCCGATTTACTATGATAGTAAGCCGCTAAATGGGGAACAAAGAAACTACACAGTCACTGAGCAAGAACTATTGGTTGTAGTGTATGCGTTTGAAAAGTTCAGAGCCTACCTACTGGGCACTGATGCTTATTGTGACCAACGACGCTATCCTAGGATATGAGTGTCTACGATCGTCGATAATATAGTAACCCAACCGATGATTGGAATCGTGTCCCAAGGGAGAAGTTTTGAGAATTAATAGCCAATTAGAATTCCACTCAAATTAGTCGTAGCTAAAGACTTTTGCGATTAAAGACATTATAAATCAAAGAGTTGACACAAAAGTGTCAAATATCAAAAGGGGGTTTTGTAACAAGTTATAAAACAACAAAATAAACAAGAAAATCAAGTATGGGGAAAGGTTCTTGAGATGTGACCGCAATACAAGTTGAGATAAATTGTTGGGTACATGCTTTCGATAGGAAATTTGCAAGAAAATAGTGACCTGGCGAAGCTTTAAGTGGAAATAAGTTCCCTCTCGGGCAACTTACCCTGTTTCAAATGTGTTCCTCTTGGACACCCATTTGCTGCATGAAGACCATCTTACGCCTTACCCCACTCACTCTCTTGAGCTGAGTGTTAGGATATGGGACTAGGGCTCACCCTCTCAGGATGAACCTCATGTCGACCTACTCCTTAGGTCATCAGTCTAGTGGTTTTGGTTTCGCGACCTCCCTCTCGGGCAAGCCAAAAACACATGGGTGCTTTGTATTTGCAACTACAAACCCTTTAGATTAAACCACAACCACTAGGTGAAATCACCATTAAAATACATCTAACCTATCAACAAGCAAGACCAAACAAGAATATCAACGCATATTTGCTAAATCACACCCCAAGAATGGGGTTTTTAGCCACACATCAAGAAATAAGAAATTATACCTAACATGATAATAAAATCAACTGGGTATAAGAAATTAAACCTTGAATTAAGCAAAGGAAAATGAATAGAGAAGACCCACTTCCAACTTGGGGAAGAAGAACTCTTTTCTTCAAGTCTCCACAAAACCTTCTCCAAACTTGAGAGAAAAATATAGAAAAGTATGTTCTAAAGTGAAAATTATGATAATTGTTCTACACTCTAACACTAAGACTACAACTAGTATTTATAGGTTTCATAGATTGTGCTATGGAGAATTGTTCGGCGACATTAGTCGAGATCGCCGACTGACTCGGCGACTCGCCCTTCTTCAGTTTCATCCCCATTTCGTGCTTGCCTTCAGCGTCTTCACGTTCTGGACCATTGGGCGGTATAGTACTGATTCACGGAACTGATCAGCGACTCACCGGCTGCTCCATTCCTCGCCTTTTGATCCACTTCCTTCAAGGCTTCGTGTACTGGAACAAAGGGCGGTTCATGTCATTTCGGTGACTCGCCAAGTTGAACTCGGCGATCCGCAGGATTCCATTTCTTGTTCTTTTCCGCTCTATTTACTCCGTTTTGCGCTTAAGTGTCCAAGCTTCCACTAAAACTTCAAATACCTGAAACTTCAGCATTTTAATTAGGTATTGAGATAAAAACAAGCATTCAAGAACACTATTTCTATTAAAATAAAGCCCTAAATGAGTCCAATTTGTGGTCTTATCAACACCCTCAACTTAAACTTTTTCTTGTCCTCAAGAAAACTCAAGTTCAGTCGTTCAACAAGGGTGCCTCAAACAGTTCTATAGAAGAATCAATTTACTCATGCAAGGATCAAATGTGTACTCAAAGATTCAAGTTGTGACACACCATTATCAAAGATTCTCATGCTCGTAATACTTGCTACTTGTGCAAGTTCAAGATCAACAAAAACTATCTAAATGCCCTCACGTAAAGAATGATTCCATATTCACGCACATATATTAGTCACTTTAAGACCAGGAATCATGTACAGTGCTCACACTCAAAAAGAGAGAACTAAAAGCAACCCATGTTGGCACATGGTTTAAGAGATGTCCAAGGATGTTCATTGTGCCTAATCTCATGCTCAACTAGGACACCATCCTAACCA